>PVJS01040500.1:0-18411 GCA_004027185.1 Glis glis
CAGCCTCAGCTCTTCTCTCTCTCTCTCTCTCTCTCTCTCTCTCTCCCTGTCTCTCTCTCCCTGTCTCTCTCTCTCTTTCTCTCTCTGTCTACCTAGTGAGGCCCTCCGCAACTTTGTGAGACCCAGTTTCAAAATAAAGTATAAAAAATAGGGTCGGGGGTGTAGCGCGGAGGTAGAACACCCCTGCGTTCAATCCCCGGTACCGCAAAAATAAATAAATAAATAAATAAATAAGTTGATTAATTAAAAGTAAAGTGGGAGGCTGGGTGTGGTGGCGCACGCTTGTAATCCCAGTACTTTGGGAGGCAGAGACCGGAGGATCCGGGTTCGCAGCCAACCTCAGCTCTCTCTCTCTCTTTCTCCCTATCTCTCTCTCTCTCTCTACCTAGTGAGGCTCTCTGCAACTTCGTGAGACCCGGTTTCAAAATAAAGCATAAAAAAATAGGGCCGGGGGTGTAGCGCAGAGGTAGAACGCCCCTATGTTCAATCCCCGGTACTGCAAAAAAATAAATAAATAAATAATAAAAAATAAAAAAAATAAAAGTAAAGTGGGGATAAATGGGCATCTTTCTGCTGTCGAGCCTTCCCTTATGTGGTATATCTCGCCACTTATTCAGATCTTTATTTTGCTCTTCAAAGATGTTTTTTACATTTCTCCATAAAGATATTGAAAAATATATGCTATTTTTATTCCTAGATATTATATATATACACACATATATATATATTGGTATCTATTTGGCCTTAACATTTTTAACTAGTATTACTGTGTTATGGAACAACATTATTGATTTTTTTATGTTAATCTTGTATGTAGCAAACTGCTGGATTATCTTGTTAATTCTAATATCGTTTTATAGATTTATGCACCAGCAAATATTGAGTTTTCCTCTTCTTTATGAGTTCTTATATCTTACTTCCTTTTCTTATCTTACTGCATTGATTAAAACATACAATATAATATTGAATAGTAGGGGTGCTGCAGGCTTCCTTGTCTCATTCCTGACTTCAATGGAAATGCAATTAGGATTCTCCATTAAGTAGTATTTATTCTAGATGTCTGATAAAATTCTATACTGGGTTAAGAAAATTTCCTTCTAGGAACACAGGTGTAAGGACACCCACAGCAAGTAGGGAGACCCTCAACAACCTAGAGAGACCCTCTTTCAAAACAAAAAATAAAAAGGGGGCTGGGGATGTAGCTCAGAGGTACCATGCCCCTAGATTCAGTTAAATCCCCAATACCACACACACACACACATACACAGCCGGGCGTGGTAGCCCACGCTTGTAATCCCAGTACTTTGGGAGGCGGAGACCAGAGGATCCGGGTTCGCGGCCAGCCTCAGCTCTCTCTCTCTCTCTCTCCCCGTCTCTCTCTCTCTCTCTACTTAGGCCCTCCGCAACTTTGTGAGACCCGGTTTCAAAATAAAGTATAAAAAATAGGGCCAGGGGCATAGCGCAGAGGTAGAACGCCCCTGCGTTCAATCCCCGGTACCGCAAAAAAAAAACACATACACACACACACACACACACACACACACACACACGCACGCACGCACGCACAAAATCCTCTTGGTTCTACTTTAGGGTTTTTTGGGGGTGTTTAGTTTTGTTTTTGTGGCACTGGGGGTGAAACCCAGGGGCATTCTACCTCCAAGCTACACTTCCACCCCTATTTTATTCTTTTATTTTGAAACAGGGTCTCACTAAGTTGCTGAGGCTGGCTGTGAACCTGAGATCCTCCTGTCTCAGCCTCCCAAGTACTGGGATGACAAGCATGCGCCACCATGCCTGGTGAGTTTAAGAGTTTTTAAAATCATGAATAGATTAAAAGGTCTATAGAAGACTTTTTTTTGCATCTATTGAGATGGTCATAGAGATTGTTCCTTCAGTGTGTTGAAGAACTGGATTATAATGGTAAATTTTCTACTAGTGAATTGTATTCTTAGGATAAATTCTATGTGACAGGGTTTATTTTATGTATGATATATATATGTATATATATATCATTGTATATATGCTACTATAACAATGTTGGAATTTTTGCATCTATGTTCATCAATGAGATAGTCTGTAATTATCCTGGTTTAGAATCACTTTTATTTCATTTTGTGGTACTGGGGATTGAATCCAAGTACATTCTACTTCTGAGTTATACTCCCAGCCCTTTTAATTTTTTGTTTGGAAATAGGGTCTTGCTAGGTTGCTGAAAGCCTTGCTCAGTTGCTGAGGCTGTCCTCGAACCTGTGATGTTCCTGTCTCAGCCTCCCAAGTACTGGGATCACAGGCATGTGCCACCACATAGAATCACTTATTAAAAATTAAATGGGGAAGGTCAACTTTCACTTAGTATGTACAAAGTCACACACACAAAAATCACTCCCAGCCAAGCAATAAAAAAAAGAAGATAATCTACAAAATCACAGTTTTTCTTGAGTCCATCAGAGTGCTGAGGCAACCCTGTACAATGAATTCAAAAGAGGGTGATGGGACCCTCGAAGGAAAGTTGGGACACTTGGACTGTTTTAGTTTTGTCAAAGCATGGGAGGAAGAAGTGACAGCCATAACAATGGAAAGGCCACGTATGGTGACACACATAGATCATGGTTCAAGGCCAGCCTCAGTAAATTAGTGAGGCCCTCAGCAATTTAACAAGAACCTGTCTCAGAATAAAAAATAAAACAGGACTAGGGGTGTAGCTGGGAAGTAGAATGCCCCTGGGTTCAATACCTATACTGAAAAGGAAAAAAGAAGCAACTAATTTGTGTGTGTGTGTATGTACATGTGAGGGGGGGGGCTGGGGATTGAACGAAATTTCTAATATTTTCTTTTTGAATACCAAGAGATAATTTTGTTAAGCCTCTGGGGTGAATGTCTTCTATTGTGGGTACCACATGTTTAGAGATTTTATTTTACTGTCAAGAAAAGCAAAGTATATCAATTATTTTAAAAATACTTTTATTAGTGCATTCTAATCTCATATCATTATGTAGAGGAATTCTTAATTCTTAATTATTTTTATCCAAATATTTTATACAATGCAATGATTACTGTTGCTTCTTGCTTCCTGTGTCTTCCCTCTCAGTTTGCCTTCATTCAATAATTTAGTCTTCTAGATTTCCCAGAAGACATATTCTGAACCTCAGTCTATTCTTTTCTTAATTGTTTCTCTGTACTACAGAATCTTCTACACTTTCTTCCAATTCACTTATCCTCTCCTTGACTTTTTTTTTTTTTTTGCAGTATTGGGGATTGAACCCAGGGGCATTCTACCTCCAAGCTACACACACCCCCAGCCCTATTTTTTATTCTTTATTTTGAAACAGGGTCTCACTAAGTTGTAGAGGGCCTCACTAAGTAGCTGAGGCTGGCCGCAAACCCAGATCCTCCGGTCTCCACCTCCCAAGTACTGGGATTACAAGTGTGTGCCACCACGCCCGGCTCTCCTTGACTTTTAATCTGCAAGGATTTATTTTTTTTCTATCTCCATTATAACACTATAATAAAGTCATTGAGAACTGGGGAACCCAAGTCGCTACCCTGTATTGAATCCTTATTTTGACAATGGCTCCCTGTGAAAGATTGGGCAAGGTACTTCTCCTCAGTTTGCCTATTTGTATTGTACTGATAAATATAGTACCTACTTCATAGGACTATTGTACCAATTAAGCAAAACTTAATATCTTTTTTTTTTTTTTTGGTGATGGTGGTAGTACTGGGATTGAACTCAGGGTCATTCTACCTCTGAGCTACACCTCAGCCATTTTTATTTTTTATTTTGGAACAGAGTCATACTAAGTTGTTATAGGTCTTGCTAAATTGCTGAGGCTGGCCTTGAATCTGCTATCCTTCTGTCTCAGCCTCCCAAATCCTGGGATTACAGGTGCATACCACTGTGCCAAGCTTAATATACTTAAAGCATCTAGACTGGTGCCTGACATTTATTAAATGTTTAATTAAGTTAGCTATTTTTATTTCTAATTTTATAGAACTGAAGTCAGAGAATGTAATTGGTTCTCTCTCTCACTGGCCCCAAATAGGGTAAAAAACGTTACTGATATTTCATCTGTGGCTTTATATCATAAAGAATTCTGTGGGCATATTCCTGTATATTTGGTTTACAGAATGAAAACTGCAAAGAAAGCCAGAACCACTCTCCCATGAAGAACTAGAAAAACTGGCAAAAATACTTTTAATGTATTTGAAAGCATCAGAGAGTTGTCAGAAGTTACTGGGCTCAAATCTTGAGGCTCAAGAGGAGATAAAATGGAAAATTATACAGTAGTAAAATGGAGTTACTAGGTCCATATGTACCAACATGGATAAATTAAAAAGCATTAAATGGAAAGTACAAGATGCAAAATACTATATGCAGTCTGATGTCAATTATGTAAAACACCACACATAATCTATGTGTTTTCTTCAAGTACGAATATTTGAATACATTTTCCTTTAGGTCTGGAAGAAAAAAGACTAATTCACAAGTCTAGTTAACTTGGGTTCTAGGAAGAGGGGGTGGAGAGGAATAGTGTTTGTCAAAAGGAACAATATAATGTTCAAACTTTTAAAAGACATTTTTAAAGGTCTAGATTTCAGTTTGAATAAAATAAATAATTATGGTACCCTTAGCTAATAGATAAACTAATTGCTGTTAGGAGTGGGAAAGCGATGCTGGAAGACGCTGCGCCCTGATGGGAAGGCCAAGCTCACGCCTGCAGCTGTTATCTCTGCCATCAGGACTGGGGGCCAGGGGGTGCCCCTGTGAACAACTGAGGGCTACTTACAATGGAGAGTTACATTTGCGAGGGCTCATTAAGCGCTTCAGTGTGTGTGTCCAGGGCTTTGGGTCCATGATCTTATGTAATTCTCACAGCGGCATTTTGAGTGAGATACCATTACTATTGCCATTCTACAGATGAAAATCTAAAGCTCAGTGAAGGTTAATAATTTCACAAAGTCATAAACATTGCAAGCAATGAGGCTATGGTTTGAATCCAAGCATGTCCGACCCCAGAACTTGGACTTTTAACCACTGCGTTGCAGTGTGTGTTTGCTAGTAAACAGAAGCAAAACGTCCACAATACTTAAGAAACTAAGATGTAATCAAGCCAGGTGTGGTAGTGCATGCTTATAATTCCAGCTACTCCAGAGAATGAGGCAGGAGGATCACAAATCCAAGGCCAGCCTGGACAAAATAAAACTTAAAAATAGGGCTTGGTTGTAGTTCAATGATAGAGCATATGTTAAGTTGTAGTTCAATGGTAGAGCATGTGTTAGGCCCTGCATTCAATCCCCAATACTAAATAAATAAATAAATAAATAAGAGCCGGGCGTGGTGGCACATGCTTGCAATCCCAGTACTTTGGGAGGTGGAGACCGAAGGATGCGGGTTCACGGCCAGCCTCAGCTCTCTCGCTCTGTCTCTCTATCTCTCTCTCTCTCTCTCTCTCTCTCTCTCTCTCTCTCTCTGTGTCTACCTAGTGAGGCCCTCCGCAACTTCGTGAGACCCGGTTTCAAAATAAAAAAGTATAAAAAAATAGGGCCGGGGGTGTAGCGTGGAGGTAGAATGCCCCTGGGTTCAATCCCCAGTACCACAAAATAAATAAATAAATAAATAATAAATAATAAATAAAATAAAACCAGGCATAATGGCGCATGCCTATAATTCCAGTACTTGGGAGGCTGAGACAGGAGAATCACAGATTCAAGGCCAACCTCAGCAACTTGATGAGACCCTGTTTCAAAAGTAAAAAATAAAAAGGGCTCAGAGGTAGAATGCCTCTGGGTTCAATCGCCAGTATAAAAAATGTAATCAAAAGCAATATTTATGGTAAGTATATATGGGATATTTGTTCACTAACATGACTGTATCCTTACACCCAGAAAGATAAAAACTTGCAGATGCCTGCCCTCAGAGATTTATACCAGTAAAAATAAATCTTTAATGGATGAGAGTAGCTCTCTAAAGAATTCACCTTCGAGAACAGATCAAAGCAGGAAGAGACAAGTCGATAGCAAACTTCAATCAGGATATCTGGAGTAAAGTCACATGCAGGCATAAATTGTTGAGAATGATTTGGATTTTAAAATGTTTATATTCTTTGATGCAATGATTCTACTTTTTGGAATCTTTACTAGGGGCATAATACTAAATACCTGAAGAGCTTTGTGCATAAACATATCCACCAAAAAATGATTTATCATAGTAAGTGAAAATCAATCAAAATATGCAACACTAGTGAAATGGCCAGGAAAATAGAACCCTTATATGATATAAATTCTCTCTCACACACACACATAAACAGAATATTTGCTATTGTTAAACAATGTTGTAGAAGGGCAATGTATAATTGCATGAAGAATTCCAAAGTTACCCTCCTACTACAAATATATAGAGATAATGTATAATAATATTTAATTATAAATTGAGGAAATAAAGGAAATTAATAAAAGGAAATTCTATTATGAAATAATAGGACCATAATAAGTAATGGGAAATTTTCAAGTTCCAGAAATAAATAGGGGCCCCAAAGCCAGTGCAGTAAGAGCAAGATGAAACTGGGCAGTAAGGAGAGTGTTGGGCCTGGTGATAGACCCTCAGGGTCTCTGGCCTGGAATATTAATATCCACAGGGGGATGGAGATGAGACCTCAGGTCCTTGGAAGGCAGTGACCTGGTCTTGACCTAGTATCCTCTAAAACAGAGACTGAGGTAAAAAGCTGAAGGCCTACTTAGTGTATTAATCAGATTTCTCTAAAGAAACAAAATCAATAGGATACGTATTTATATAGGAAGAGATCTATTTTAAGGAGTGGGTTCATGCAATTATGGAAGCTGGTGAGTTCAAAATCTGCAGGGTGGGCTGACAGACTGAGATCCAAGAAAGCGTGAATGCTGCCATTCAAGTCCAAGGCTGCCTACTGCAGAATTCCTCTTTGCTAAGGGGAGGTCAGTCTTTTGTTCTCGCAGGCCTTCAGTTGGTTGGATTCAGTTTGGATCCACCCACATTAGCAAGGGCAATCCGCTCTACTCAAAGTCCATGGATTTTTTTTTTTTTTTTTTGCGGTACCAGGGATTGAACCCAGGGAAGTTCTACCTCTGAGCTACACCCCCAGCCCTATTTTTTATCCTTTATTTTGAAACCGGGTCTCACGAAGTTGCGGAGGGCCTCACTAAGTAGCTGAGGCTGGCCTTGAACCCCAATCCTCTGGTCTCTGCCTCCCAAGTACTGGGATTACAAGCGTGCGCCACCACACCCGGTTTAAGTCCATGGATTTAAATGGTAATCTCATCCATAAACAACCTCACAAAGACATCCAGGATAACTCTTGACCACATATCTGGGCACCATGGCCCCGCCAAATTGTCACATAAAATTGCCCATCACCCTTGGGAAGTGCAGACCAAGGGCAGCAAGGATGAGGAAAGGGGAAGGGAAGCAAAGGAAGATAAGAGGCAGTGTGAGATGGCATGTTGCCATGCTGGCTGACACTTGATGACAAGCCTCAGGGACCACGGCAGGTTACTCCACTCAGCAAGCACATTTGACACATGGTTCTCCAAACAGGCTGCAAAGAGAAATGATGGTATGGTGCAGGCCATGGAGGGAGGAAGAAGGGGATGTTATACACCAGTCTCCCCACTACCTCCTGTTTCCATTAGTCAAGGTGCAGCCACAGGGAGTTACCTCCATAAGTGGTGTCCAGGTGCTGTTAGGCCCCTTCTGCAGTGAGAATCCTTGCGGTGGTTCATCCAAGTCTGGAAGTGGTAAGAGGAACCAGCTGCAAAGTTAGTGATCAAATGAAGGACCCCTGTTCCCAGAGAAAGGGATGGTCAGCCCCTGGTGGTTCCAGCAGAGTCCAGAAGGCTGTCAGTGCTCCTCTGAGCAACTCTGAGAAGGAACACAGATTTGAATCCAATATAACCCACCTCTTGTGCCACTCAGATCCACTAGTTCTCTCCCATTATGTTCACTGCCATACTATAGTATAGGCAGGGATTCTGCAGTTGGGCTTATTCGTGAGAATTAACACACCCTCTCTCCTTTCCTAAGAGGTAACTATAGTACAGTCAGCCACAGAGTCCAATCCCCTAAGAGAATTTGTTATACCCCAGGTTAGCGAGAAATCAAGGGAGACCAGGAGTAGAGATCAAATTGAAGCCGTTTATTTAAGCTGGAGACCAGCGGTCCAGAGTGGGTCTTAAAGAAGACTCCAACAACTGGGCACTGGAGTCAAGGTGAGCAGGGTTTTTAAAGGCATACAGCATTTGTGACTTAAATACTGATTTAAAAATAGCACATACAGCTTATGTCATGGTTACATAAAGGGTTACATACATCATGAATCTATAACCAATCAGCTATTTCCAACTAAACTCTAAGTGGAGGGAGTTTACTTATCGGCAGAAGCTATAGTAACAGAAACCAAACATTACCCAGTTAATATTATCTCTGGGTGAAAAGTTCAGTAAAGTTTAAAACCTCTCATTTTGGCAGAACAAACTGTTGCTTGGATTACAAATTTTTCTTCTCCTTGGGTGGAGTTCTTCTTGTCAGCTACTCTCAGCAGAGAAGGGGGTTTTAAAATGGAGTTATTTCTGCTTTTATACTCTGTCTCTACAAATTCAGAGACGAGGGTCAGTGAAACAAGAGTCCTTGCTGTTGCTACTGATACCAGGTCATAATTAGTCATCATCTCTCCCCTGCACCACCTGTTCTAACTTTCCCTGTCTCCCGCTAGCCTTCTGGCTGGTTCAGGTTGATAGCCTAGGGGAGTAACCCCGACCTTCAGGCCCATACTTTCCCCTGCTGTTGGTGGGTTGCTATAATTTCTACCTATGGTCATTACAGAGCATAGAAACACTAAGAAACATCCAAATAAATACCCTGAATTCTGGAAATTCTTTACTGACCCCCTGTACAGAAGAAACCCTAGTTCCTCATGTTAATCAGAATTGATTACTCAACGAGTATAAGAAATCTTTAGCTGGACATGGTGATGATGCATGCTTGTAAACCCAGGACTTGGGATACTGGGACAGGAGGATTGCAGGTTCAAAGTCAGCCTCAGCAATTCAGCGAGGCCCTCAGCAACTTAGTGAGACCCTGTTTCAAGATAAAAAATAAAAAGGGTCAGCCTGAGTGTATAGCTCAGATAGAATGCCCCTGGGTTCAATTTCAGTATAGAAAGGAAGGAAGGAAGGAAGGAAGGAAAGAAGAGAGGGAGGGAGGGAGGGAGGGAGGGAGGGAGGAAGGAAGGAAGGAAGGAAGGAAGGAAGGAAGGAAGGAAGGAAGGAATCCTTCACTTCTTCACTTCCTGGTCCACTGCAGCTGGGTGCAGGAAAACGGCCAGAAGATACCTACCATGCATGCCTGATTTGGGGAACCCATATCTCTACCAAAGGTAGACCCTTTCCATACAGCTTTCTCCTCTGGATTCCTGTAATTGCTCCCCATCCTTGTCCCTTGTGGCAGGCAGAATAATAGCTCCTACAAATATGCTGATTTATATGAGAAAAGGAGAATTAAGGTTGCAGATGCAATTAAGGTTGCTAATCATCTGCTTTGAAATTAGGGTCATTTCACTGGGCCCAATGTAATCACAAGAGTCAGGAAGCAGAGGTCAGAGTCAGAGAGACAGCATCACTAGAAAGATTCAACTAGCCATTGTAGGCTTTGAAGAGGGAAGGGGCCATGCACCAAGAAATGCAGGCAGCCTCCAGAAGCTGGAATAGACAAGGAAATGACTCTCCCCTAGGGCCTCCAGTCCTGCTGACATCTTGATTGGCCCTGTGAGAATCATTTCAGACATGTGTGAATTGGGGATTGAACCCAGGGCCTCTCGCACACTAGATAAGCACTGTACCACCAAGTAATACCTCCAGCCCCCATTTTATACTTCTTACCCCTCCCCCCAGAATTGCAAAATAATAAATATGTGTTGCTTTAAGCCACTAAGTTTGTGGTAATTTGTTCAGCACCAATGGGAAATTAATACCCCTTCAGACTTAGGGGTGACTATGGTTCCTACTCTTGCAGCCCCCAGAGCACTGTGCCACCCCTTGCTGGTTTTCTAAACCCCACCTATACCTTCGAGGGGAGTTTGATGAAAGGACTATTTACCATTACCTAGTCTGAGTTGTTGCCCATTTCCTGCTGAGACCCTAAACTGAGACGGAGCTCATAGCATCATTGTCAGGATTTGCGTATCCCCAGTCATAGGAAGTGAGAAAATGGTTGTCTAACAATGCAGAGGGGCACCTAACTGAAGTTCTTGCTGCCATGTTCTAAAGGGACCTAAAGGAACCAGTGAGGAGCAGAAACCCCAGACGGGACTTCAGTGAACCCAAGTGGAGAGCCACTCACCCCTCTCCCTTCCCAGCCTCCTTTCCTGCAGTCCCAGGGAAAGAACCCTGGACTAGAAATCTGGAGTTTGGTTTATAGTGTGGCCTCTGCCATTGAGTATCTTTAGGACAAGCAGCTAATTTCTTTGGGCCATGATTACCTTATCTGCTAAAAGGTGGGTTTGGAATAATATTCCCTCAGGAAGCCATTCTATCTCTGACATTGCTAATCTGTATAATTTAATATTATCCTGGGCATTCTATCCTTTCCCTGTGTGACCCACAGGACTTCAGGGTTCATTGAGAAGGTCCTTTGGCTGCATTAGTTAGGCTATGCTACAATAGCAAAAAAAATTTTTAATTATATATTTTTTAATTATACACACACACACACACACACACACACACACACACACACACGTGGAGAGAGACACAGAGAGAGAGAGAGAGATTGCTTTCATAGTTAACACCCCCAGACTCCCAGGCTGTCCAGGTCAGGAGCATTAGATTGAGAATGGGATGGGAATTCTGCTCCGCAGAGTCACTCAGGTGCCCAGACTGATGGCAACTCTGCCACCTGCAACATGTGGCTGTCGTGAGTGATATGGTTGTTTCCATCCCAGTGTGCTAGAGGGGGGGAAAGAGCATGGAGAAGCACCTGTAGAATGCTTTAAGGGCCAGGAATGGAAATAGTATATGTCCTTCTGCTCTCGCTCCATTTCTAGGACTCAGTCATATGGAAATGTCTAACAACAAGGGAGATAATAGCGCTAAAAGAAAGAATTGTGGATTTGGGTGAACGGCCAGGTGTCTCTGCCACAAAAGCTCATACTGAGTTTCTTCACCTCTCAATTCAAACTCCTGGGAAGAAGCCAGGCATGGTGGCACACACCTTTAATCCCAGTACTTGGAAGGCTGAGACAGGAGGATTGCAGGTTCAAGGATAGCCTCAGAAACTTAGGGAGACTCTCTTTCAAAATAAAAAATATAAAGGGATGGGGGCGTAGCTCAGAGGCAAAATGCCCCTGGGTTCCATATCTAGTACCAAAGCAAAACAACAATCACAACAACAAAAACCCTCCTGGGAAGGGCCCAGGAAGCCTAACGCAGCTGGCACACACCTCCTCTGATCTAATCCGGGCTCCTGCCCCTCTGCCTCTCACTCACCACGCCCAGGCTCACTGCCTTCTTTCAATCCTTAAATCCAGCCAAGTCCTTGCATTTGCTCTTCCTTCTACCTGGAACACCCACTCCTTTTACAGATCACATGGGCCTCAGCTCCCACATCACCTAAAGAGACCTTTTTTGATCATCTCATGTCACACTGAACCCACCTCCCAGATGTTGCCCTGTTGAGAAATAATGACTGCAAGTTTCCAGAATTGAAGGAAAGCACCAAATCTCAGGCAGCGTAATTAAAGACAAAGCTAGATTTCTGCTGGAGAAATCATAGTACAAGAATGACTGGAAAGAACTTCAAAAGTATAACTTCAGCAAGAAAGAATATGGACCATAAAGGAAGGATGTGACGTGTGAAGCAGTAGTGGACCAAGAGAGCAATAAAACACATGGGCAAATCTATTACTCAATGGATGGTGAATCACAACATCGAGAGGTTAAAAGGATGAAGAACTAAAACCCAAGACAACTGTGACATGGAAGTTAAGAGGAAAGGGTGGGGCTGGGGCTGGCTGAGTGGTGGAATTCTTGCCTAGCATATGTGAGGACTTGGGTTTAATCCCCAGCACTGCAAAAATAAAAAACAAAATTAAAGAAAATAGGGTGCAGAGGGAAATTAAGACACTCTATGTCTTTTTTTTAAAGAAGCATCTCACTTTTTTTATAAAATTCATAACAATTTATGAAGAACTATCTTGGGGAGAAGGGGGGTGAGTTTCCTGGGAAAAATAGTCTCTGGTTTCTTCCAGGCAGGGGCCTCTCGACTGGAATCTGTGTGAAGCCCGTGGAAGTTGGCAATTGGACCATGTCGTTCTGCGGCTGAGTCCACTCTGGCCGAAGTCAGGATCTAGGGAGTTGGTTTCGTCCACTTCATCTTTCTGGTCTTTCTGGAGCGATTCTGTTGCTCAATAGTCTGGGGCGCCTCTGCCCCCCTCTCTCAGGAGCGACTCTGTTGGCTCCAGGAGCCAGCACACAGCAGCAACAGGTGCGGATGATGTGGGTAACAATCCTCCTGGTGACCCGCCTCCAGCCCTTCCTGTGGTCCCAGGTTCTAGAGGTGGGCTTACAATGGGGTTGCTGGGTGCTGGCCTGGGTGCCTCAGGGCCATGCTGGGGGGCTGCTCTGGGAGTGGGGGTCCTCTTTGGCAGGCAGCTCAGGGGAATGGCAGGCAAGCTGTCTCTTCTGCCCTTCTGCCTCGACTGTGTGTCCTCCTTAGAGGACAGGAACTGGAAGGCACAAAGATCGGGCTCTATGACTCTCCTCTTGGGTGGCAGAGGGAAGGTGGAAGGATCTGCTGGGGATGGAGGTGGTCACACCGAACCTCAGGCCCAGCCTGGAAGGTGCACCCTGCCCCATGGCTCACATGGCATTGGATCAGCAGGTAGATAGCTATTGCGTTGTCAAATGTCCTATTGGACACTAACAGCCAGGTCTGGTGTGGATCGTAACCCAGGCAACGCATGACTTTCAGGATCGCAGGGTTCGGGCATTTGGGGAGCAGCTCCCTAGGACAAGGTGAATGTTCCTTACCCTGTCTCAGCCACGAGTGCCCCAGGATTTCATGGGCAGTGGCCCTCACTTCCGGGTTAACAGTCAGTAAATGGCTGATGATGAATCGTGGCTGGACGGTGATGTAGGGGGCACTGAGTACCTTCCCTGCAGCACCTTCTCCTGCAGTTGCTCCTGGTTGGTGCCGGTAAACAGGACACAGCCTATGAACATAAAGTAGAGGATGACCCCCAGGCTCCAGAGGTCTACCTCAGGGCCATATCCTTGGTCTTGGTAGACCTCCAGGGTGCAGTAGCAGGGAGTGTCACAGACAGTGGTCAGCTTTTGTCCAGCCTTGAAGCAGCAGCTCAGCCCACAGTCAATGACTTTTTTTTTCTTGTGGTACTAGGAATAGAACCCAGGGGCATTCTACCTCTAAGCTATACCCCCAGTCCTATTTTATTTTATTTAAGTTGCAGATGGCCTCACTAAGTTGCTGAGGCTGGCTGCAAACCTGCAATCCTCCTGTCTCAGCCTCCCAAGTACTGGGATTACAAGCGTGCGCCACCACGCCCAGCTAAAGTCAATGACTTTGATGTTCCCTTCCGAGTCCAGGAGGATGTTATGCGGCTTCAGGTCCCTGTGCAGGATGCCTCTCTTGTGGAAGTAGCACACCACACTCACAACCTGCTGGAACACCCTCCAGGCCTCCTCCTCCTCCAAGCTACCGGACTCCCAGATGTGGTGCAGCAGCAGCCACCACTCACGTGCTCCATCCAGGTAGACGCAGTTGGCGGTGTCTATGACCTCAAACAGCTGGACGATATTCGGGTGCTCCACTGCCCTCATGATAGCAATTTTGTATCAAACCAAGGGGTTGTCCCTAAATGAAGGCAAGACCTTCACAGCCACCTCGGTCCTGGTAAGGATATAGCAGGTCAGTCTGACCTGGGCAAAACTGCCCTTGCCAATGTCCCTCAGAACTATATGATTGTCCATGAGGACATCCTCACAGGGAGAGCTCGCTTCGAGGCCTGGCCAGGCCTCTCTACTCTCTCTCCTAGCACTGTCCATTGAAAGCCGCAATAGCAACTAATGATGCTAACTAAAAAAAAAAAACAAAACAACAACAAACCAAAAAACAAAAGTACAGCAAAATAAAAAACCCAAACAAACAAATGCACACACAAACCAACAAAACCATAGTGGGGTGTGGTGGCTCACGCTTGTAATCCCAGTACTTGGGAGGCTGAGACAGGAGGATCTGGGTTCGCGGCCAGCCTTAGCTACTTAATGAGGCCTCCACAACTCAGTGAGACCCTGTTTCAAAATAAAAGAATAAAAAATAGGGCTGGAGGTGTAACTCGGAGGTAGAAGCCCCTGTGTTCAATCCCCAGTAAAGCAAAACAAAACAAAACAAAACAAAACAAAAAGCCCAAACCAACAAATCAGATCCAAAGCCACCAATCCACCAAAAGCGCTAACTATCTTGGAGTCCAACAGGTCACCACCAAGAGCTCCCTGTACTAATGGACATAAACCCAGCAGTGGCGAGGGCCTTATATAACCGACCCTGGAGACTCCTTCACAATGGCTCCTTGCGAGGTTACATGGCCAGGTCACGGCTGCACCCTATGTCTTTAGGGGAGGAGAAGCATTACCATTTTAATAAACTTCTGACCCTAATAGAAAAATAGATTTAGAGACAGGCTGGTGGTGCGCGCCTGTAATTCCAGTACTTGGGAGGCTGAAACAAGAGGATTGCAGGTTTGAGGCCAGACTCAGCAATTTAGCAAGGCCCTCGGCAACTTAGCGAGACCCTGTTTCAAAATAAAAAATAGGCTGATGGTGTAGTTCAGAGGTAGAAAGCCCCTGGGTTCAACCCCCAGTACCACAAAACAAACAAACAAAAAGTTTTATCTAGCCACAAAAAAAGGTAGAAGTAGAATGTACTACTTCTAAACCAGAATTAAGAAAGTTTCATTAATACAGCAGAAAACAAGGGAGGGGAAAAGAAAAAGAGAAGCAGGTGTGCACCACCACGCCTGCCTCAGATATTTTTTTAATCCAACTAAATGCTGCTTAGAAGAGACATGCCTGAAACAAAGTGTTCCAAAAAGATCAAAAACAGAATGTTCATGTATTCTTATGGCTTCACCCATGACCTCCACAGTGTGGACCGCCCGTGATGAGACCACGCCATTGTCAATACCTGCACCAACAGGTTAGTGGTATAAACCTACCGTTAGGGACGTCAAGGCAGCAAATACAAACTCCCAGGAACGCGGGTGTGAGTCAGTTCCGAAGGGCTTTCCTTTCTGCCCAGACAGACTTGAAAGGTGTTACTGAAGAAGGGCCATTGTCAATGACCTGTGAAGAAAATGACAACCACTGGCAGAAACCCACCTCCAGCAGCGTGGGAGACACCTCAACGAGGCAGCTGGGATGTGAGCTTTAGCTCACCTGGGTTCCCACCTCCTCCCTAGTTTTAGGAACAACCTTGACAAGTTGTTTATCCTCTCTGGGCATGCTTCTTCACCCACAAAATTAAGATAGTGGTGCCAAGCCGGGCGTGGTGGTGCATGCTTGTAATCCTAGTACTTGGGTGGCGGAGACCGGAGGATCCGGGTTCCCGGCCAGCCTCAGCTACTTAGTGAGGCCTCTGCAACTTCCTGAGACCCGGTTTCAAAATAAAAAATAGGGCCGGGGGTGTAGCTTGGAGGTAGAATGCTCCTGGGTTCCATCCCCGGTACTGCAAAAAAAAAAAAAAAAAGATAGTGGTGCCACTTTTCTGAGTTTGGGAAGAGGCTTAGATGACAGGACTAGTACTTGGTAAACCTTTAGTAAACAGCAGCTATTACTAGTTACTACAATAAAGACATACCTGGGCGTGGGGTGCACTCCTATAATCCCATTACTTGGGAGGATGAGACAGGGGGATCACAGGTTCAAGGCCAGCCTCAGGAATTTAGTGAGACCCTATTTCAAAATAAAAATTAAAGTCGAGCATGGTGGTACACACCTGTAATCCCAGTATTTAAGAGGCTAAGAAGCCAGGCGTGGTGGCACACGCTTGTAATCCCAGTACTTTGGAAGGCAGAGACCGGAGGATCCGGGTTCGCAGCCAGCCTCACCTCTCTCTCTCTCTCTCTCTCTCTGTCTCTCTCTTTCTCTCTCTCTCTCTCTACTTAGTGAGGCCCTCCGCAACTTCATGAGATCCGGTTTCAAAATAAAGTATAAAAAATAGGGCCGGGGGTGTAGCGCGGAGGTAGAACGCCCCTGGGTTCAATCCCCGGTACCGCAAAAAAAAAAAAGAGGCTAAGACAGGAGGATCACAGGTTCGAGGACAGCCTCAGCAACTTAGTGAGACCCTGTTTCAAAATAAAAAAGAAAAATAGGTCTGGGGGTGTAGCTGGGAAGTAGAATGCCTCTGGGTTCAATGCTCAGTACCAAAAACAAAAAAATTAAAAAGGGCTGGGGGTGTAACTTAGAGGTAGAATGCCCCTGGGTTCAATCCCCAGTGCTAAAAAAAAAATAAAAGATAAAGACATGCTACAGCTCAGCCCTGCCCCTCTACCTTAGGGGCCACCTCAGCCTTTATGGTCCAGAACCCAAAATTACAAGAAACCGATGTGCAAACCCAAACATAATTTACTTGTCTTCAGGAAGCATCAATTCCGAGTAATCAGTTTCTCCCCAGACTCAAAAAGAAATCTTCCTTTCCTTTACTCCTTCCCTCTCCCTCTCCCGGGGGAGCTGGTCCATGGCTGTGGCAGGACCACTGTCTTCATGGACTTCATGAAGGTCCTCTGTGTGGAGAAGGGCTTCTGGTGCCTTCTCCTCCATGGATGCCTCTCTGTGTTCAGATTCATTTCTCCTGTGACGGAAAGATGGGTGCTCTCCGCCCAATCGGTGCACACCTGCCTCGTCCCCATTTCTTCACGCCGATCTCTACTGATAGGGCTCCTACGGGCACGCAGTGGGGTTGGGAGTTAGGAGCACCTCTGCTTGAGCTGAACCCCTGCTAGGATTCAGCTCATATCCTGGCCACCCAAGGCCTTCTTCTTTTTTTTTTTTTTTTTTTTTTTTTTGCAGTACTGGGGATGGAACCCAGGGGCATTCTACCTCCAAGCTACATCCCCAGACCTATTTTGTATTCTTTATTTTGAAACAGGGTCTCACTAAGTTGTGGAGGCCTCACTAAGTAGCTGAGGCTGGCCGAGAACCCGGATCCTCCTGTCTCAGCCTCCCAAGTACTGGGATTACAAGCGTGCACCACCACGCCCGGCCAAGGCCTTCTTAAATGAGGGATTCTATGGCAAGAGAACCAGAGAGGACTGAGTCCTATGGGGAAAATTAAAAATGCAGAACAAAGTCTATAGGATTTACCTTCTGGCCCACACTCAAGGCAAAGAGAGTGAGAGCAATATTGTCACGATGACCTCTAGGAGACTCCGAGGTCCGCATGCGCACCCAGTGACCAAGGGCCACACTTAAATCATGGAGGCATTCTCTCCCATGGACTACAGCTCTCTGGGGCACAAGTTCATGAAACAGTTTACACTGACAACTAAGAGGACAGGCAGGGTGGCATCGCTGGGGTTGGTAGCCAGCCCCGAGATGGTCCTAAGGGTCCCTTCCTCTTGGTATTGACACCCTTGTTCCTTGCCACGTTATCATGGTTGATCTGCATGACCAATGGCATATGTCAGGTGTGATGGCACGTCACTCCCAAGGAGATGTCATAAAAAGTCACCATGGCTTCTCCCTTGCTCTCTTGGTCACTCACCCTGGGGCGATCAGTTGCCCTGACTTGAGAAGCACTATGAAGAAGCCTACTTGGTGAGGAACTAAGGGAAACTGAGGCTCACCCACGTGAGAGGGCTTTCTCGGAAGTGAATCCTCCAACTGCAATCCAACCTTCAGAGGACCGCAGCCTGATCCAGAGCCACCCAGGGAAACCAGTGCTGGATTCCAGACCCTCAGAAATTATGAGATAATAAACATTGCCATAAGCCATCCTAACAATAGATAACTAATAAAATAACATTTTCCAGCACAATTACAAATGTAGTTCGATGTAGTAAATCCTGTTATGTAACTACAGATAAAGCTCTAAATGTATGTAATGAAAGCAAATGGTGCATACCTGTGATCCCAGTACTTGGGAGGCTGAGACAGGAGGATAGCAGGTTCAAGGCCAGCCTCAGCAACTTAGTGAGACCCTCAGCAACTTAGCAAGAACCTATTTCAAAAAATTAAAAAGAGCTTGGGGTGTAGCTCAGAGGTAGAATGTCCCTAAGTTCAAACCTTAATAACCCCAAAATGTGTGTGTGTGTGTGTGTGTGTGTGTGTGTGTGTTTGTGTGTGTGTGTGTGTGTGTGTGTGTGTGTGTAT
>PVJS01040501.1:0-18410 GCA_004027185.1 Glis glis
GATCTGCTTTCCTCGGAACGAGTCGCGCACACGAGTCGCTTCTCCCTTTTTATCTAAGTCCGCACCTATCAGAATTCTGCTGCCTACATTCAGGGCAGGGCTTTCTCTTTAATCTGCTGTTACACACCCAAAATCACATAATCTTGGGTGTGTCATGATCAGGTCAAGTTGACAACTTAGATTAACTATCACAGTCATTCTTACAGGATGCAATTCCCTTTCCTTACAATTAAAATAACCTAACCAAAAAATTGTCAAGAGGGAATGTATACATTGCTACGGGATGGAGTTTTTAAAAGGTGGTCAATTCAAATATATATATTTTTAAATGCAGGCCACTGTGGTCCTCTCTCACTTGACTGCCATAGTGGTCATTTGAAGCACATCAATGGCCCAAATAGACAAACACGCATGCCCCATAATTACTAGCACTGCAAAGCCACATCTGAAAACAGCAACACAATATCAAAGAAAATAGAAAAGAGAAAGAAATTTTATTGTATTTTCTGGAAGAAGAGATCAATGCTTCTGAGTTTTAACAGATGCTAAGCTCCAGGCTGCCTGATTCCTCATAGACCATGATGCTTCCTCCTCAGGGTCTAGAAGTTATTTGTCACTGCACTCACTATGACAGCTGAGCAAATCTCATCACCGTCTTGTTAAACCACCAAGGACAAGAAAATTCAATCCTGCAAAATTCTGGAGCATCACTACTTTCTTAATAGAAAAAATGAACTATTGGTTAAATTTAGTGAAGAGCTCAACAATTTGGAATCAGTGATGAGAAGCAATCTATGTTGATGAGCTCTCAAAAGGATTCATGACAGTAGCCTATGAAGTTGCAGGCATTTCATATTCTTGGATGGCAGAAATACCATGTGTTTCTAGGGGAAGCCAGGAGTAGTCACTTCAAAAATGCCTAGCATTTCTCTGTGCATATTTCACCAAATTTTGGCATGGAGTCCTATAACTTACCTTCTACATGACATAAGTACTGTTACCAAAGAAGTCATATTCCATAATTTGGGGAAACCTATTGTCAGAGTACTACATTAATTAATCCTTTTCTTTTAGATTATCTTTCAGAGTGAATTGGCATTTCTTTATATGTGATTTTTGGTGTTTTCTTAATGAAATAATTTAATAATCTGAAGTTATGTGAAGATAGTAAAGAAAAATTCATCAATTCTACTTCTACTATTATTACAATAACTATCAATTTCACTGCTACTACTACTAAATAATATAATTTTTCAAATAATAATAAAATAATATTTCCCACAGACCTTCTCATGAATTTATTTCCCTGAGATTAACATAGAAACATGAAGGCATATGTTTTGTTCACCATAAGGAAAAAATCCCACATCATAATCCTTATTCAAAGATTTATCAGTAGTCATCTAGATAATAAGATATTCTTGAATCTTATAAATTTCTAACAACATAAATAATTAAATACTTTTTATTTAATTGTTCATTTATGCAATGCATATTTATGTAATGCTACTTTTGTTCCAGATATGGAACTACCCTAGAAAAGAATAGAATGTCATGTGTAATACATACAAGAGAAAAAAAACTCATGAAGAATATCAGAGGAAATACAACAATTTTCCTATTGGGAAAATTGTTGAAATTTCTTTGAAGAATGCATTGAATTTGATCTTTTAAGATAAAAACATGATTGATATGCTCTCTCTCTCTCTCTCTCTCTCTCTCTCTCCCTAGTGAGGCCCTCTGCAACTTCGTGAGACCCGGTTTCAAAATAAAGTATAAAAAAATAGGGCTGGGGGTATAGCGCGGAGGTAGAATGCCCCTGGGTTCAATCCCCGATACCACAAAAAAAAAAAATACTGAACACATATACAGAAAGAATAATAGTGTGATACTCACAGTTTTCCCAAGGAATTCAAACAGAACAGATTGAATAATATTGCAATCTAAATCAAGTTAAGCATATGAGGAAGAAAGGAGAGATGCAAAGGGAAAGAGGTTGATTGGACATTATTAAAATTCTATAGGAAAAAGTTATAAGAACTGAATTAGAATAATATTAACAAAATGGAAAAATGAACATATTTTCATAAAGATTACAATGAAATTATTAAGATAATCAAAGTAATAGATTTGTATGTAATATAAAACAGATAGATCTCAAAATTACTTCTGAGACAAAAAATGAAAGACTACAGTTTGAATAAAATATTAAAATTATTAGGGGAAGTAATTTTGTTAAAAATGAAGAATTTCATTTTATACAAGTTGTCACATCTTTAAAATGGAATGTGGGAAATAGGGGTCACTATATTCAAAATTGTTCTATCCTTGTCTTTTTCCTTTAGTGCTGATACCTGTGAATTGTTTCTAATTAGGTGGTTTTCCAGACTTAACAGGAAGCAAGTAATCAAAAATGATAAAAGAAAATGGAACAGGCTGTTTTTTGGGATGTGTTTCATGAGTCTTGCAATTCAGTAAAATCCTCATTTGCTAAACTGCTGAATGTGGTATTCTTAGAGGAAAAATGGATTTTTCTCTTCTAGTAACGGAATTCAGTAGCACTCCTTGTCCCATTATTTTTATCACTGAAATAGATTTTTTATTTAATGAGGGACAATCACTTTTTTATTTTCTATCCTACATTTCAATTTAAAACCTTATTTTAACTGTCATCATTCTGCAATGATTTTAGTTTTATAAATGTTACACGACTACAGAGTCTATGGTACTATTTCTCATGAACAAATATGATGAAATTAATGTTTAAGAATTTTGAAATCCTGTAAAAATAGCAACATTTTATTTACCTGGTGCTATAGTTTGTAACTTAATGTCCCCCAAGACCCATGTGCTAAAGATTTAGTCCCTAGGGTGGCACTATTAGGAGGTGGTGGAACTATTAAGAGGTAAAACTTAATATGAGGTCTTTAGGTAACTGGGGAGGGGGTGCCTTAGAAGGAAAGCATGGAACCTCAGCCCCTTCCTTACTTTCTTTTCCCGCCATGAAGCGAGCAGGTTTTTTTTTTTTTATCTATCAAGTACTTCCTCCATGAGGTGCTGCTTCATCACATTTCTGGAGCAAATTTGCCAACCAAACATAGGCTGTAACCTCCAAAACTGAGCCAAAATCAACCATTTCTCCTTATAAGTTGATTATCTCTGTCATTTTGGTATAATGATGGAAAGCTAATATAAAATAAATCAATGTGGAAAAGGAGGATTTTACAACTTTATGAAATAAGGGTTAGAAGAGTCCCATGAAATCAATAGTAACATAACATAATTTACCTATTTGTATCAATGAATCTAGTAATTGTAAGATTTATCTGTACAGTTCTTCTCATACAATTGCAAGACATCACTGTCTACATATTTCCAATGTCTTCATCTTCTCAAGTATATTTGTGTTACCTCCACAAAGGAGATGCTACCCTTTTGTTAAATAATCCTTTTGTATCACTCTTAGGGGCTTTCCCCTATCCTTCTACCTTGCAGGTCTCATATTCATAAACCATGCATATACAGATGTGTGGACATAAATTGATTTGTCTTAGATAAACATGGAGGCACACAACGGTAATCCCAGTACTTTTGAGACTGAAACAAAAACAGGAGGATCACAGGTTTGAGGCCAACCTCAGCAACTTAGCAAGACTCTTAGGCTGGGTGTGGTGGTGCGCACTTATAATCCCAGTACTTGGGAGGCTGAGACAGGAGGATCGCATGTTCGAGGACAGCCTCAGCAAGTAGTCAGACTTTCATCAACCTAGAGAGACCCTGTTTCAAAATTAAAATAAAATTGGGCTGGGGGTGTAGCTCAGAGGTAGAATGCCCCTGGGTTCAATCCCCAGTGCCACCAAAAAAAAAAAAAAGACTATTAGAAATTTAAAGAGACCCTGTTTCAAAATTTTGAAAAAACGGGGATGTAGCTCAGATGTTGAATGCTCCTGGGTTCAATCCCCAGTTACCTCCTTCACGAAGAAAATTGGATTGCATTGGAGAGTTAATGGGCAGTGATTGCAGAGAGAAAGAAAATAATATTTATAGTATAAGTTTTAAAAATAATTCCTTCTAAAAGATTGACAAAAAAGGAAAGGAGAGCGAATATAGTATATCAGCCACAAATACAGAAGATAACTAAAAGTTTATGGCAATGACTACTACATCTCATCCTCCTCACTTTCTTATCTAAGCATCATTGAAACTGTTCATAAGTTCATGTCAGGCATATTCTATGTTTACAGAAAAATGCCACTCTGAAAGAGATATTAGTCTGAAAGATAATATAATCTCTGAAAAAGATATTATATTAGATATAACAATTTTCAAACCTTTTCCACATATCTACTTCTTCCATGACTTTTCCCATCTCAATGAATAGCAACTTCACCCTCAGGTGCTCAGGCCAAAATAAGTCATTTTTGAGGACTGAACCTCTCTTTTATCTAAGAAAAAATTGTCCAACAGTTTAGGAAGGATATGATGTAAACTCTAAAATTTCTCTTCAATTTCACTGCTGTCAGTTACAATTTTAAAATAAAATAATGCTTAACCCCATCAACTAAATCAGTTTGATAAAAATGTATAATGAGACCTAGACAAAAAAAGAAAGGAAGAATAAACCTAGGTCTATTTGCCTATCTGTCATTCATATCTATTTATCTATCTATCATAGTCATCATCATCTATCTCTTACCTAGTAATTCTAATAGGCAGGCAAATCTGAGAACCATTACTTTCGATCATTTTGTACATGACTTTTGTTCTCGAGTCCAAACAATTGTCTTTTAATTTCTGTATCCTAACCTCTTTGACTTTCATAGATTCCAGAAAAGTGTAGTGCATGCTTTTCTCAAGTGACCTCTGAAGTGACCATTCAGATATTATCTTGGAACTCAAAATACCAATGTATTTGTTTATATTTGTTCTTTTTTATTAATAGTAGTTCCCACTGGTTTTTTATGTAAGAGGCCTTGACTATATCACCAGCATTTAAAATGATATCTGACATGCAGTAAAAATTCAATAAATATGTGTGGGATAAATTAATTAATAAACAAATGAATTTATCCTCTTCTCAATATCTCTATTTCCCATTCCCCCAGCACTTCTGGCAGTCTTTACCATATAAGCAATAATACTTATTATTCTTTAAATGACCAGATGACTTGAACTAATGATTTGGAAATTTTAAGAAAAAAACTTTTATCTCCACTATATCTTAAATTAAATCTCACTTTTTAGTCATACCAAAAGTCAAATATCATTAGTTTCTTTACTCGTACTTGGTCTTTTCTCACTATATTATCAACAATACAATATAACAGCAATTCATAGAAATGTGTATATGTGTGTGAGATAGATTTGTATAATTTATAGATGTTTCTTTCCCCTTTTCTATCCTTTCATTTTTAACATTAGAAAAATATTATTGACATTGAATAGCAATTTGAAAAAGAGAGAAGCAAATTAAATTATTAAAAAATAGAAATATATAAGGGTGGGCATGGTGGCACATGTCTGTAATCGTAGTACTTGGGAGGCTGAGACAGGAGGAGATTCCCTTCCTGGAATTGAAGAGTAAAGTTGTTACATTATGGGAGGGCTATGTGTCAAGGATCTGAAAGAAGCTTCTAGGATCTTTGAGAGGGTCTTCTAACATCCAGCAAAAAAACTGGTACCTCAGTTCTATAACCACAAGGAACTGAATTCTGCCTGAATAAACTTGGTATAAGACCAAGATATCAGGTGAAAGTGCGGGTCTGGCTGATTTCTAGACATCAACTTGAAGAAATGCTAAATAAGGGACTTAGGTAGTCTGTGCTTGTACTCCTGACCCATAGAAACATGGCTATAACAGATGCATGTTGTTTTAAACTGCTAAGATTGTGTTAAATCATTACAAAATACAAATCTAATATACTCAATACTTCATATTTTGTTGCTACAGTAAATATTGTTTGAATTGCATTTAATTTTAATATGTAATGTAATGTGCTTTTTAACTTCTTTCAATCAAATTGGTAGAATTTGGGCCAATGTGTCTTTATGCCAGGTCTTAGGAAGGGCTGACATTTAGCAGGCAAACACTATAGTTGCACTATCATTTTTGTCTAGTATCTTTTCTGCTGAGTTTATTCATCCATATAAATTGGTTGCTGCTTAAAACATATTCATTAAGAACCCTAAATAGTTCACAATCTAAGGGATGCAATAATAAGAAAATTGTGAAAACAAATAAAAATATTCAGCATGGTTACTAGTGCATTTGTTGAAGGAGATTCATAGCCTGTAGTGTTTTACTCGGTTGTATGATTCAATTCACATACCAATATATTTCAAAATGTTACTATTATATTAATTGGAAGGAAATTTTTTGAATTACGTAACACTTGCTTAAGTTGCACAGGTACCCAATGAGCAATGTATTTTGTTAAGATTGAATATTCAGTTTGTGAAGTCTGTCTTACTTTGCAGCTAAAATAAGTTACTTTACTTATTAGAATTTTATATTTATCTGTGAAATAAAGATAAAACCAGACTATTTTATAAATGAAAAGTTCTATAAGTACAGTCCTGACAGATATATTAATTTTTTTTAGTACAGAGCATTCTCTCTCTTTCCCCTCCTTCTCTCAACATTATTAATACAGAATGAGGAAAGGAAAAATATATATTATGTATAATAAATTTTATTTTAAGAGTGCTTGATAAAAATGGATAAGAGCACACAAAATGAATTTCTATTGTATTGAAATAGATTGAAGGGAAAAATACAGCTTCTAAAAATACCCATTAAAATTTTTGTTTTCTGGTTTGAAAACTATGTACTTATGAAAATATCGTAAAAAACTAACAAAGTTGTGTTTTTAAAAACAGAAAACACAAGCCAGGCATGGTGGTGCACGCTTGTAATCCCAGTACTTTGGGAGGCAGAGAGCGGAGGATCTGGGTTGGCGGCCAACCTCAGCGCGCATGCGCGCGCCATCGATCGAATGATCGATCTATCTCTCTCTCTCCTCTCTCCTCTCTCCTCTCTCTCTCTCTCTCTCTCTCTCTCTGTCTCTCTTTCTCTCTCTCTACCTAGTGAGGCCCTCCGCAACTTCCTGAGACCCGGTTTCAAAAATAAAGCATAAAAAAATAGGGCTGGGGGCGTAGCGCGGAGGTAGAACGCCCCTGCGTTCAATCCCTGGTACCGCAAAAAAAAAAAAAAAACAGAAAACACAATAAAATTACAAAGCAGTTCTCTGGGCTTTGGAAATTTATAATTTATTTGTTCTACATTCAGAAAAAATGATCTAAATTTAAAATAAAAAATTTACATTTTAAATACTCTATTTTATTTTTCTTCCCACTAAAATTTCTATTAATTATTGTGCATTTGACTTATGTTTGAATGAAATTATAGTGAATATACCATTAAGAAACTCCTTTGTAAGAGGAAAGTTATGTCAATGTAACAGCATAAACTCAGGAAGAAGAGAATGTGTAACAGTAATATATTCTAGAGCCACAAACTTCATTGTCATTTAGAGTTTTCAGTAGAGAGGTCAGTGTCTTCATGAGACATTTCAGTTCTATGGAGAGTTCTTATGTTAGAACAAATGAACACTAAGCAAGTAAATCAAAGGACAAATTGATATAAGTTGATCCTTGTCTCAAAGACAGTACAGAATCAATGTTTGTCCAAAATTTTTACCCCAATCTCCATAAAACAATAAAAAATTAAATTCCCAGATATTTAAGGTAGAGCCCATAACAGTTCACCAAGAACTACAACTTTATTGATCTCCTAGCTTTGTACCCTAAAAACATGTGAATTTCACATTATCAAAACTTTCTAAGTAAAATTGATGCTGTAAGAAAACAATCTACCTTTTACCTGGGCTTTTATTTTGCCCTTCAGATATATTATTGTGTAATTATGTGTTATAAAGATCCAGTTAGATAAGCAAATGCATTTTTGAGAGGTTGTAACTAGCACCAACGTATTACACTAACTCTATTAAAATGGCAGCTTGGCTGCAGTGTGCTACCGTGGAAACAATCTGGAGTTCCTTATAAAAACAAACACTCACATTGTTCTTCATCTGGTTCAGGCATTGTTCTGAGTATATACATATACACCTTTCTGTTTAATCTTTTAAAAAAGCCCTCTAAGTTAGTAATGGTTATCTTCATTCTGCAGATGAAAGAAATGAGGAAAAAAATATCAAAGGCATAAAACTAGGAAATATCAGAACCGGAATTTTGACCCTGGAGATTCCCCTCAAGAGCATATGCTCCCTCCTATGCTAAGCTACTGTCTTTAGTGCTGTCACATTTTTAATTCTCATATATGAAGCACGTTACTTTAAGTGTTTTGAGTCATTTCTCAGTTTCTCATTCTGTAAAATTTGATAATGATGGCTATGTTTCAGTGCTAATGATAAGATTCTCATATATATGTGTATAAAGAATAAGAGGTATAGATTAGTAAAGTTTAACAAAATGAGTTTTTGTAAAATATAACAATAAATAGTGACCTACCGATTTTTTATGTGACACTACACACATATTCTATGTTTTTTAAAAACTTCAAGTACAAGCTGGGCGTGGTGGCGCATGCTTGTAATCCCAGTACTTTGGGAGGCGGAGACCGGAGGATCTGGGTTTGTGGCCAGCCTCAGCTCTCTCTCTCTCTCTCTCTCTCTCTCTCTCTCTCTCCATGTCTCCTTCTCTCTTTCTCTCTCTACTTTGAGAGGCCCTCTACAACTTTGTGAGACCTGGTTTCAAAATAAAGTATAAAAAATAGGGCCAGGGGTGTAGTGCGGAGGTAGAACGCCCCTGGGTTCAATCCCCGGTACCGCAAAAAAAAAAAAACAAAAAAAACTTCAAGTACACTTGGATTTCAACTGTTTAAACTTTGAGTTTGTCTGAATAATTAAAAACCAAAATATGGTCTTACAAATTTAGAGAATGAAATCATGAAATTATGTGCAATTATGTGGATCTCTATTCGAAGACATTCAAGGATGTCTGAAATAAGTTTGAAATGTTTAGCATAGTTGATAGCTTCTTAAAAATAAATACTGATTACAAAGTTCTTTGCTATAAGTATTGTTTTTCATAAGGCAAATAAAAGTGAATAACAAGTATAATTTGCAGAGTTACAGGAAAATACATACTTAAAATTAAAAGGCTACTGTATCTGTGTACAGGTCTACAAGCATATAGTTAATTAAGCACTTTTCTTTTCAGTCATGACTAAATAATTATATTTCAGTGCCATATTTCTTAACTAAAGTTGATGTTATAGAATTATTTCTTTAAAAATATAGATGTATTGTAATTTTACATCATAGATTCAGTGATGCATTCATATATGCACACAGCATCCCTTCATCATTTTCCCTCTTCACACCTCCCCATTCCCCACTGAAATTCTCACTCCCCCTGAGATTCATAGAGATACATTCATATATGCACACAGCACTATTTGATCTGTTTCCTGTTTCCTCTCCTTTCCCTCCAATCCTCCTTTCCCCAGTCCCCTTCCACTACTCTAATGGTCTCTCTTCTCATTTTCACAAGGTAACTTTACTTTCCTATTTTCTCTCTAGCTTGCGCATCTGAGAGAAAACATGTGGCCCTTGATTTTCTGGGTCTGGTTGATCTCATTTAGCATAATGTTCTCCAGTTTCATTTCTTCTCGTGTAAATGACATAATTTTGTTTTTTATGGCTGAGTAAAACTCTGCTATGTGTGTAAATGCTACATTTTCTTTATCCATTCATCTGTTGATGGACTATGGGGTTGGTTCCATAACTTGGCTATTGTGAATCGTGCTGCTATAAACATGAGTATGCAGGTATCACTATATTATTTGACTTTAATTTTTAAAAACATACTGAGGAGTGGTGCCATTTCTAATCTTTCGAAGAACTTCCATACCTATCTCCATTGTGGTTGTACTAATTTAAAATCACATCAACAATACATAAGAGTTCCTATTTCCCAACATTCTTGCCAGTATTTATTATTGTTTGTATTAATGATTGCCATTCTACCTGAAGTTACATGGAATCTCAGGTTAGTTCAACGTACACAAATCAATTAATGTAATTCCTCACATAAATAGAACCAAGAAGAAAAAGCATGCAATCATCTCAGTAGAGGCAGAGAAATCATTTGACAAACTCCAGCACCTCTTCATGTTAAAAACATTGACAAGATTAGGAATAGAAGGCACTTCAACATTATAAAAGTAATATATGACAAACCCAAAGCTAACATTATACTGAATGGGGAAAAATGAAGGCATTTCCTCTAAAATCAAGAACAAGCCAAGGATGTCCACTATCACCACCACTCCTATTCAATACAGTATTTAAAACTTTAGCCAGAGAAATTAGGGAAGAAAAGGAAAATATAGGGACACATAGGAAAAGAAGAGAAACTACCTCTGTTTGTGTATGACATGATCCTATACTTGGAAGTCCAAAAAATTCAAGCAAAAGACTTCTAGAGTTGATTAAAAAAATTAAGCAAAGTAGACCAATACAAAATCAACTTAACAAAAATCATTGGTTTTCTATACACCAAAAACAAATTCATAAAAAAGAAATCAGAAAAACAATTCCATTCACAATAGCCTATAAATTTTATCTTTTTTGAGTAAATTATATCATGTTATCTGCTTGGTTAAATATGCTAAGTAAACTGTGGAACACTTCAAATTGTCTTATTGGAAATTTGCCTGAAAAACTACAGTTTACAGTTATTTTGAAACGCAATACTGTTTTAACACTTATCTTTTGAATTTTAAACTTTTATTGTAATTATACATCTTAATCATTTTCAAAATAATACAAACATACATGTACACAGCACTTATTCCCTTTGTATCCCACCCCCGTAAGATTAGTAGTGATACTTTCTTATATGGGCATAGCATTATTTGAAATGTTTCCTTCATCCATTCTCCTTTTTTCCCTTCCCTACCTCCCTCCTCTATTCCACTATTCTACTGGTTTCTCTCCTCATTTATTTACAGTCCCTTTCATTTCCTATTTTCTCTCTGTCTTGCACATATGAGAGAAAACATAGAACCCTTGGCTTTCTGAGACTGGCTGATCTCACTTACCATAATCTTTTGATATTTTAAAAACAGATTCCCTTGTTTGATATTTTAAAAACAGATTCCCTTGTTTCCCTTCTTAACAGTATTAAATTTATAAACCTTAAGCTTTAGGTAGAAGTACCTCTCCCACCCCTATTTTCAGGGTGGGTTCTGAATAGTTTGCCCACAATAATTTATTGAATTCAAAAATGGCCTAAGCTTTTCCAAATTTTATGAATGTCATATTGCTTACTACAAAAGTAATTGTTTACTAGCTCTCTATAAGAGAAGCATAAAAGTCTAAGGCTAAGACCTATTTTGTCTTCCAAACTTCCAAAAATCCACTGCTAGACTTGGGGATGAGGTCAGTATTGCTCATATCACATGGAGAGAGATGAGGAGAGAAAAAAATTGAAGAGCAAATTCTGGTTAGTTGTTTTCCATTCTCAATAAAACCTCAACGGACACCTGAAGCATCTGTGGTATATAAAATTAATGAGTTAGTCCAGTAACTTTTGAAACATTTTGAGCTGCATTTACATTATATAGCATATCATTTAAAACAATTGGCATATATTTTGTGATGTTTTTCTTTCTATATAAAGAACTGACTTACTAGAAACGAACTTATACATGGTCCTTGATAAAAATGTTAAGTATTGTAGAATTATAGCAATATCTCTTTTTTTGTGGTACTGGGGATTGAACCCAGGGGCATTCTACCTCCGAGCTACACCTCCAGCCCTATTTTTTATTCTTTATTTTGAAACAGGGTCTCACTAAGTTGCGGAGAGCCTCACTAAGTAGCTGAACCCAGCTCCTCCAGTCTCAGCTTCCCAAGTACTGGGATTACAAGCATGCACCACCACGCCTGGCTAGCAATATCTCTTAATTAGATTATTTGACAAAATATTTTCCCCCAATTTAATTTTAGTCTTTGTTGCCATTAGAACCATCAGTAGTAAATTAAAATAGAGAGATGTATCATTTACAGTTTTGATTATCATGAAAAGTCTCTGATAGGGCGGAACAGAAAAGAATATGGCTATTGTTCCCACAATGCCCTTTACATAAAAAATAGTGTTCAAACTTATTATAGATTAAGAGTATTAGATATCAAATTTGAAGCAGGCAGAACATTTTACAGTCTGAATGGAGAATATTAGGATACCATTAAATCTACCATTGTTTCAAATGATGTTTTGCTTTGAAGTCCAAAGTCCCCTGAATATAAATATAGACTTTTCATTTAAGTAATCTATAAACTGTAGTCTACTTACTTATGCTAATTATACTCCAGTAGTTTTTCTTGGGGAAGTAGATATGCAAAGTTGGTGAAAGAGAATTTTTAGTCATAGCTAAAGTTGAGACAAGACAATTGGGTATCAGAGAAAATAAAATTATTCACTTGGATGTCGGGACACCTGCTCAGAAATTGATCAAGTAGGCTTTGTGATTTTTACTGAAGCCTTTAAGGCCTTTGGTCCTATGATTTTCTTGTCTAGAACACTACAATTCTCTAAGGTACTCTCTGGTCAAAATTCTGTGATCTGGGAGTGTAACAAGAGGTATTTTCTTCAACTTAATTTTTAGTTTTTGGACTTGCTGATTTTCTGCCTGTTAGAAGATTTCCATTCTGGTTTCAAAGATTCACAGGTCTCAGAGAAAGTGGGATGCCCATAGATTCACAGAAACCATAGGGCTGTTCATTTACAGCAGTAATCAGTAACATGCATTGGCACAGAAACCCAAAAACAGGAATAAAGGACATTTGGGGCACTTTCTCAGCTCATTTGGATAAGATTGTCCATAATCGTTGTGCTTTTCTTAGCATTGTTTCTGTTTGATTAAATGCATATTAAGGGCATATAAAGTAATTACCTACACCAACACCAAGAAGGGGGGGAGTAAAAGGTTTTGTAGAGTGAAAGAAAAGACATTGATTTTAATATAGTCAAATTTCAAAGAAAATACATAATTCCTATATTTCATATGATTTCATTACATTGTCCCAACTCACCCATATTTGTACCTGAATGAAAGAAAAGTATAACAATGTTTTTTCTTTTATTTAAAATGATGAGAATGCTAAACCATGAGCTTCATTAATACTCACATAGATTCTGGATATAAGTTTTTTAATGCTTTCATTTTATCATTGAAAAACTACTGAGTTGTAATCCCAGTATTTGGGAGGCTAAAACAGGAGGATCACAGGTTCACGGCCAGCCTCAGCTACTTAGTGAGACTCTGTTTCAAAATAAAGAATAAAAAGTCAGGCTGGGGGTGTAGCTCGGTGGTAGAATGTTCCTGGGTTCAATCCCCAGTACCTCCAAAAAAATAAATGAAATAAAAAATAAAAACTATTGAGTTTTCAGTGTGATTAGGGTCACACAGCTTTTGAGCTAAAGGACATTATTCACCCAGAGCTCTACATTGTCCCCATAGCACATATTCTGTCTGCAATATCTAGCGCTACTAGGAAAAAAAAATATTGCAAATCCAGTGACAGTAGGTATGTTCTTTCTGGTATTTGGTTCACATTTTCTGATGTCAATGTGCCCCATGGTAAATTTCATTAGCCAGATGTGGTGATAAAGAATCACAGTTACATAGATTGTTACTTCAAGAACTATCTCAAGTTTTGTATCATTTTGGCGATTTTAAATATTTTTCATATATTTTGTTTTTCTTGTCACAAAAAGTAGGTGTTTATTAGAACAGTCTACAAAAATTAAATGAAGGTAAAAATCTAATGAAGAAACTATCAGAGACACCAGTTTCCATTATGTATATATGCACATGACTATATATGCACACATGCTATCTATGAATACTTGTATTTTTAATTTGGAAAAATTAAGACATTTTACATAGTAAAATGAAAGAGAAAACTAATCTGTAAAATTCAAAATTTATTGGCTATTGATATTATTTTTATTTATATTGATTGAAAATCCAAACTCTATTTCTTACACAAAAATTGCTTGCAGATAATTTAAGTTGTTAACCTAAGAGCTTTTTTCATAAAGGCAAGTACAATCACTAGTTGGTTTTTCAGCTCCTCAGACAGCCTACAGCTTATTGTTTAAAGTGGTTACTTAAGGTTAACTATAAAAATTCAGTCTAAATCATTCTATTGTAAAATATTCCATCAGTTCTAAAAATATAACACAAATACTTTTCATACTCTCACTTTTAGTGTTAGCTTTTATGTGGTCTAACATATAAATCAATTTGAATTTTTGGCCAATACATTTTTTGATCATCGATATGATTGCAATATGCTTGAAATTTATTGTGGCAATTTAGAAATTAAGTTCTGATTGCAAGACTAGGTGATACATTTAGTTCTTATTTAATTGTGGGAAGAAAAATGCCTGTTTTTGTATAGGTTCAAGAAGATTCAGAAAATCATAGCTAAACTGCTGTAAATGATTAAAGAAAATGAATCTAAATATAAATTATAATTTTAATATAATAGGAACTTACCATTAAAGTCATATAAAATACAGTGATATGACTAACTTTTGCTATTTCTCAATATCATTACAGATGTTGATTTATGTGCTGATATAATTGTTTAGGTAAAATCAACAAAAATTAACAATACTATCAATTAGCTCATCGTTTCAGAGAGATTACTTGCATGACAATGGTTGTCAAGGGAACATATAGTAGGACATATTTTCTCCTTTAACCTAATCAGATAATTGAAAATTAAAAGGTAATGTGTTACTATAAAAACACTGCATTAGGAATCAGGAACATTAATTACACTTGTAATTTTACTTTTCACCACTTGAACACTTTTGAAAAAATCATAAACCTTTTGTATATTTATCTTTATCCATACAATGCAGAATATCTGAGAAATCTGGTAACACCTAGTACCACATCGTGAGGTGATGTGTCTGTGAGAAAGTGTCATCTCAAAGACCGCACAAACACAATGATGAGGAAAAGCAAGCACTCGCCCCCACACGAAAAAGACCCGCAATGCCTTGTAGTACACACCCAAGAACGGAGCCATGTTTCTGAGGGAAAGAGCCCATGATGGAAAACATAACTGATGTGTAAAGTGATACGATACGTCATCATAGCTAAACCATACACACCTTATACCTGAAACAGTCCCGAAATATATGGCATCACATAGGTAACGCGGAAAAAACACACAATTCAAAGAGATCAGGTGTAGATCATAAGAACTAAACCATTCTAACCTTTTAGACAAAATAGACCATATTAGCAAAACCACACAACCCTTCACACGCAAAATCGACCTTGATATTGTGTTTCATAAGTGACATCACAAAATCAATGGGCGGGATGGGTTTGTCTGAGACAACGCATAATCGAATACGGAAATGCACACAGCTCTACACAGACAGATCACAGTGGCTAAACCATGAAACGCTACACACGGAATATACCGTAGAACACCGGTAATGGAACCTCAAACATAATAGAGCAATGTGTGTTAGGGTGGATGAATAATGTAATACTTAACACACATACAATGTGTTATGCCGGTAGATCATAATAGCTATACCAAGAACCCCTGCAATCAAAAATAGACTTGAAATATATTGTGTCACATAGGTACCATGATACACGACAGACTAGGAGCACTGAGTGTGTGGGAGAATATTTGCAACACACAGCGCGTACACACACTATGTTATGGCAGCAGAACAAATACCGTACAACCCTCGTAAATTACATAGGCATGAAATGTGTTACAACATGTACATAGGTGATCTAACATACAGCCAAATGGAGTGAAGTTTGTGGGAGAAAGCATAATCTAAAATATGGTATGTATGCAAGATGTTCCAACTATGGATCGTAGCCTCTACCTTGTAGAACCCTTATATGTAAGATGGACCTGAAAGGTATTGTAGCACTTGGGTAACATAACGTACAACATCGTGAGGTGATGTGTCTGTGAGAAAGTGTCATCTCAAAGACCGCACAAACACAATGATGAGGAACAGCAAGCACTCGCCCCACACGAAAAAGACCCGCAATGCCTTGTAGTACACACCGAAGAACGGAGCCATGTTTCTGAGGGAAAGAGCCCATGATGGAAAACATAACTGATGTGTAAAGTGATACAACGATATATGTCATCATAGCTAAACCATACACACCTTATACCTGAAACAGTCCCGAAATATATGGCACGGAAAAAACACGTCAGAATGGAGAGATGTGTGTAGGTGAGGTAAGGTATAATGTGAATCATACAACGTTACAGCTGTACATCATAATAGCTAAACCTGGCAACCCTACAGGCAGAAGTGACTTGAAATGTATTGTTTACACAAGCAAGAGAGCCTACAACAGAAGGGAGTTATGTGGGTGAGGGAACGTAATATCTAATAGGTAACATACATACACGGTTCCAGATATTGATCCTTACAGCTCTCAACCCTAAGAGCAAAAGCATGCCACCCTACACACAGAATAGACCAGAAATGTATTGTGGTCCACACGTGACATCCCACACTACAAAATTTAGCAGAGGTGCATGGGAGGGAGAATGATCTCATTCATAAGTTATGTACAGTGTTACAAATATACATCATTGCAGGTAATGATTCACCACATACACGAAATACACCTGAAACGTATGGTGGCACACAGATAATATAATAGGAAGGAGAGTGGAGAGATCTCTGAGATAACGTGTAGACTAATACATGACATAGGGGTACAATGTTAAGATGCGGATCATAGTAGCTAGACTGTAATAGTCAATCCTGTTGTCACCTTGACCTGATCGTGACACACCCAGGATCATGGGACTTTGGGTATGTAACTGCAGATTCAACAGAAAGTCCCGCCCTGCATGTAGGCAGCAGCATTTTGAAAGGTGCAGGACTTCGATAAAAGAGGGAGACGCCGCGGAGAGTGCTGCGTGACTCTTTGCGAAGAAAACGCCTCTGCTCTCGCCCGAGCTCATCGGCCTCTGGCTCATAGGACTGGAACTTTGCCGTTACTCTCAAGAGCTTCTTGATCTTCTGCTCTCATCGGAGCACGTCGGCCTCCAGCCCTTCGAAGTGAAACTTCACCATCGTTTCTCCAAGGAGCTTCCTGATCTTCCCGTCGTGGACTGGGACTGCATTAGTGGTTGCTCCCATCCTAAGACTCCAATCAGCTCTTAGACTGCTCGACCAGCTACTGGTTCCTCTCACTCTTCACGTGCAGTCAGAACTTGGGACTACATTGCTTCAAACTGTAAGCCCATCTGATAAATCCCTTCTTCAAAGGATATACCCATTCTGTGAATTCTGTTAATCCAGTGAATTCTGTCCAATACAATCACCATACCACACGTATACACGAGACAACGCATAATTGTATATGGAAATGCACACAGCTCTACAGAGACTGACCACAGTAGCTGAACCATGAAACGCTACACACGGAATATACCGTAGAACACCGGTAATGGAACCTCAAACATAATAGAGCAATGTGTGTTAGGGTGGATGAATAATGTAATACTTAACACACATACAATGTGTTATGCCGGTAGATCATAATAGCTATACCAAGAACCCCTGCGATCAAAAATAGACTTGAAATATATTGTGTCACATAGGTACCAGGATTCACGACAGACTAGGAGCACTGACTGTGTGGGAGAATATTTGCAACACACAGTGCGCACACACACTATGTTACGGCAGCAGAACAAATACCGTACAATCCTTGTAAATTACATAGACATGAAATGTGTTACAACATGTACATAGGTGATCTAACATACAGCCAAATGGAGTGACGTTTGTGGGCGAAAGCGTAATCTAAAATATGGTATGTATGCAAGATGTTCCAACTATGGATCGTAGCCATACATTTTTTATTATCTACTGTAAATCAGTACTCAGGTAAGCTTTATTACTGGAACTGTCTGATGCAAAAATAATATGATTAAAATCAGAACCAAAATGTTCAATTATTTTCTATTGCGGTAACTCCGGCGGACTATCTACTCCATCGTTCGTGCCACGGAAGTTCGCTGCACCAAGCAGCTTCCTGACAAAAGTCTATGGTCCCCAGCCACAGACGGTCGCTGCCCAGACAGCTTCCTAAAGTCTGTGGATCCTGCCATAGACGGTCGCTGCGTCAAGCAGCTTCCTAACAATGGTCTTCTCGCACGAATCAACACGAAGTCTGATATAGTAATTTGCAAAAATAGTTACATTTAATAATCAGGGGGTCGGGGAGGAGATAGAGATGGCAAATTCTCCCGGAGCTCTATAGCCAGGGCCTTATTTTTATAGGAACTTTTAAA
>PVJS01040502.1:0-18409 GCA_004027185.1 Glis glis
GATCCAACAAGTTCAACCAAAAGGCTCATAGAACTGATCAACAAATTCAGCAAAGTGTCGGGATACAAAATCAATCTTAAAAAATCAGAAGCTTTTCTGTATGCCAACCATAAATCCACTGAAAAAGAAATCCAGAAGACATTTCCACTCAAGATATCCCCCAAAACAATAAAATACTTGGGAATAAACCTAACCAAGGTGGTAAAAGACCTCTACAAGGAAAACTACAAAACATTGAAAAAAGAAATTGAAGAAGATCTTGGAAGATGGAAAGATCTCCCATGCTCTTGGGTAGGCAGAATAAATATCATCAAAATGGCCATTCTCCCAAAAGTGCTCTACAGATTTAATGCAATACCCATTAAACTACCAAGGTTTTTTAAAATTCACATTTTTGGAGGTTTCAAAACATTCTCTGATCAATTTCCCATCTCTTTCCTCAAAATGTCCCAAAACAAGAGTGAACCCCATCTTTGTTGCCAGTGGTTCCCTTAAAACAGTCTATCTTTTTTCAAAAATGTTTGTGCCACAGTCATTTCTGAGAACTTGGTCATAAGAACCGTCTCCTTTATTCACATTTTCAATGTCTGGGAGGAAAGCGCCTATTTGTCACATCAGAGGAAGTTCTCTGGCACAAGAACCATTTGCAGATAGGTCCAAACAAGCCTTAACAAGGCTGCTTTGGGCGGGTGGCTCCCTGGGGACACACACTCCCACCCAGCTCTGCTTCAGTGATTTTGCATAACATCTGCCAAAGCATCAAATCAGAGTGTGAAACTGTTAAAGCTCGTCTACCAATTTTTAATCTTATAAACAGTCTGGAGTTGTTATTATAAAATTAACAGTTTCCCTGGAAAGCACAATATCCACATCTTATATCCCAAATTATCCCCAACGGATTAGGTACTTTTTGCTTTCCCCTCCTCAATTGGTACTAAGTACAGGAAAACTATTCTACATCCAAGATTGTATGGGAGACAAACCATCTTCTAGAAGACATTTAGAAATAACCCATCTCGGGAAGCCTTTCAAATCCATCTCATAAATTGCTTAGCTGATCTGGGAAAAAAGTGGCAAGCAACAGATAGTGGAGCCTGATGCTCCATTTATACTGGCAAACACCTTTAAACCTTCATTTTCTTGGTCAGCAATAAAACCTTAACATAGAGAAGGAATAACATAAAATCAAATGAATTCCTGTGAAAAACAAAGTTAAGCCAGACTCGTTAATACATAAAACCCATTTCTGCTGGAGTTCCTATTTCTCCTTGATCCACAGCTTCCTGAATATATAACACGCACTAACTTTGCTGATGGTATCAATGTCTTAGGTAATACATATTTTTGCATAGGGTTAGGGGCTGCTCTGGTTTTGATAAGTGTCCCTCAAAGGCCCATGTGTTAAAGACTTGGTCTCCAAGCCAAGGCACTACTGGGAGACCATAGAACCTTTAGGAGGTGGGGCCTAGTGGAAGGAAGTTAGGTGATTGGGGTGTGCCTTTGAAGGACATATTGGGACCTCAGCCCTCCTCTTTCTCTTCTCTTTGCTTCCTGGCTACCACAAGGTAAGCATCTTCCTCTGTCATGCACTCCTGCCATGATGTTCTGCCCAGCCACAGGCCCAAAGGCAATGGAACCAATGGACTAAAATCTCTGAAACTATGAATGAAAAGAATCTTTCCTCCTTATAAATTTATTATCTCAAGTATTTTGTTACAGTAACAGAAAGCTGACCGACTCAAAAGCAAACCTCTATAAATAGCTTCAGCCTACTTTTCCTTCTATGATAAATTCTGGGAGACTCTTTCTTCTATCTTTTAGAACTAAAAATTCATCTTCAATAATGTTAACTTCACAATTTAATTCATGTATTGTTTTCTTTCAATACTTTTATTTGGAACCTCATATTGAGTTTTAATAAAGGCTCCCAAAGCATTCACTGGAGAAAAGACAGCCTCTTCAACAAATAGTATTGGGAAAACTGGATATCTATATGTACAAGAATGGACTTAAACCCCAACCTCTCACCCTACACAACAGTCAACTCAAGATGGATCAAAGGCCTAGAAATTAGACCGGAAACTTTGAAGCTGCTAGAAAAGGGCATAAGACCAACACTCTAACATATAGGTACTGCTAGAAACTTCCTCAATAAGACTCCAAAAGCTCAGGAAATTAAAAGAAGAATAAATAAATAGGAGAGCATTAAATTAAAAAACTTCTGTTCCACAAAGAAAACCATCAAGAGTCTACAGAGAGCCTAATGTTTTCTTTTAATTTCCAAGAACTGTCTTGTTTTTTGTAAGAGTTTTGAATCCTTTTTGTTAACATTTTCTGTTTTTCTCCCATTAACATTGTTTCCTCACATAATTCTTATGTTTTTGTAATATTGGTGCCTCTGTTTCACACTGGCAGTTTTCCTAAAATTTTTGAAAATTTAGAAATCCACGCTCCTATTTTAAGTCAATAGTTTAGACTAAAATGCTGTTAGTCACAAACCTATTTTTATTATCTAAAAGAGAATTCCATTTCACCTGCTTGTGATTGGAAGTTTTGACAATGGACAGATGGTGTCTGTTGTGGGGGGCAAGCATGATCTGGGTAGAGCACGCAGATGGCTACACGAATAAATATGGGTTCTCCATCCTTGCTGACAACCAACTGCTTGTTGGGAGTTTCTGTATCAGAACTTCCTCTGCAGAAACTCACACAGTGGCTCTCATCTGGGGGCTAAGGCTGGCTGGTGTCTGTTGCTCCTCTTCCAATTCTAATTCCCAGCTGTCCCTCCAGGTGCAGCCTTGTCTCCATAACCTCTGTCCTGCTTCTTTGTGCAGGCCACACTCTCCCCAGGGCTTCCCCTGATGCACAGTGGACGTGGCCGAACAGAAGGGCCTGCCTAGACCAGCTGTTTCCAAGGAAGTCCTTTAACTAATTACCCTGACGTCTTTTTGTTTACATTTGTTGACTGACTTTCAGATTTCTATGGAGCTCTTTGGAAAGAAAGTTTCCCCTGTGAGATAGACATTCTCCAACCTGTATTTTATGTTGTATTCTTTTGGTTCAGATGCCTTCAGAATTGCAATGCCTCAAGATTTCTGCTCCAATGATTGCAGCAACTCATATTTTCCATCACTGTTAGGATTGATTTCTTTTAAAATACATTTTTCAGACCTGTCATAAAATTTGGACAAAAGATGAGATAGATACAAGTGCTACATCTTCCAACTTAAAGTAGAAATTTCAAGAGATCACTTAATCTTGTTAACAGAAGACAGCTCTTGGTAAAGATTCATGGTTTTGCTTCATCTTTTGCTCTCTCTGTCTCTGTCTCTGTCTCTCTCTCTCTATATATATATATATACATAAAATATATGTGTGCCTGTACATATACCTTTTCAATTTTTGAAATAATCTTTTAACATATTATGACAGTCAATTTTATAGATAGAGAACTTCAATTGCAGCTTAAGGACTTTCAATTAACTTAATCTTAATCAAATAATTAGGAAACTTTGTACTAATGCCTTTTCTAGTGCCTGCCTCTTACCTATTTTTAAATTATTTATCCTAACTAGACTTGAAGTCTACTTTTTTCAGGATAATAGCTTATTCATCTCTGTCACTGCTGCCTAACAGTGGCTTGCATATACGTAAACACTCAATGTATGTTTGCTGAATTCAGTTGAAGTGACAGAACCAGGATTTGAAACCAAGTATGACTGACTTCAGACCTTGCACTGTTTCCAACACACTCCACCATCAGAGCAAATGAATATTTCTGCTCCTTAGAGTTAAGACCCCAATCTCTCCCAGTGAAATATAAGGAAACTATATTTTTTATTCAGTCCTCTTCCTCTAGCTTGGGACTTCCCCCCAGTGATAATTTGTACATTCCAAAATTGGTGAAAACAACTGTCTCCAGCAGCAAGTTCGAGACTCTAGAGCCCTAGGGTCATCAAGCAGCATGTCTCAGGTTTGCTCTTTGCTTTTTCTAATTGGCTCCCTAGTGCTCTGCAAATTCAATATGTGAGTTTGAGATATTAACTAGATATGAAGATAGAATATAATGTTGGGAGCAGCAGCTTTGGAGACAAACAGTGGCAACTGGTTTAAGCTGAGTTTGCACCAATGCTGGAATCCAACAGTGTCTGATACAGTGCTTTTATTAAAAGGCATCAGTTTGCATAAATCAGCCTATTCTAGGATTTTTGCCTGGCAAAGAGGAGAAAGGAGGCTGTATGTGCAGGTTTATATGTATACATAAAGACCTAAAATAGACTGATGGAATATAGCTCCAAAATACCTTCTCAAGACAGAGCCCATGGGCCTAGTTCTAAATCCCATAGAAGGTGATAATCTTTTTGCAAAGAATACTCTGAGACTTGGGTATAAGCAGAGTAGCTTGGCTTCCCAGGTGGTGGGTAAAGTATAACGTAGAGTGAGTGTCATAAGCATTGTCCCCAGTATCCATTAATCATTGTGACTCTAGTGCATTGATGACAGGGGCCACAGAGCAGTGGCAGGGTTGGGCCTTGATGCCCAACAAGAGATGGTGGGAGCCCAGTGGACCTTTGTGCAGTAATTAGCCCATACTTTTAATTATTGTGAGCATAAATCCGATCTCTCATGAAATTCCATTAGAATTTTGGTAGGGGGCTGAGGAAAACATACTTCATAGGGGACCGAGGTCATTTTCTAAGAGATAAGGGAATGAGTCAAAGTCATTTGAGAATATTAACATGATCTCGCTTTTACCCCTAGCTATCGGAGGTCTATGAAGACTCTGATTTTATTTCCTTCATTTTGATTTATTTTAAACCATTTCCTTCATTCCTAATATCAAGTCTGTTCAGGCATAATGTCATAGCTTACTTAAAGAGTAAGCTCTGAAGTTTAACTTCTCAGTCTAGATGCACAATTTGGTCTTTTGTTAGTTTCGTGGCTGCCTTGAGTTTGCTTGCTTAGCCGTTCTGTATACACTACAACATCTTCAAAATAATACAGTTGGCCACCTGTAGCTAAGGGTTTCACATCTAAAAATTCAACCAAATGCAGATAAAAATTATTTTTAAAAGCATATCTGTACTTTTTCCTTGTCATTATTCTTTACCATAGATTCCCAAACTTATTGGCTTATCACACCCTTTTCAGGAAAAAAAAACCTTCAGCATCCCCCTGGACACTTCCACTACCTGCTTATTTTTATTTAATTATTCAATGCACCCTCAGTTGGCCGGAGGCTACCTCCATCCCCATTCCACTCCCTGGATCTTTTCATCACTCCCCTTTCCAGGGCAGTATCATTGACTTTGGAAATGTATGTATAAGGTATAACAACTCTAAATAATATACACATTGTATTATGCATTATATGTACTCTAGAGATGATTTAAAGCCTGTGTGAGGATGAGTGTGGGTGGTATGCAAATACTACTCCATTTTATATAAGGGCCTTGAGCAACCATGAATTTTGGTGTACACAAAGGTTCTGGAAACAATCCCCCATGGATACACAGGGACAACTGTACCTACCTGAAAGCACCATTGTATTAAATGGAATCAAGGATCCAAACATAGCCCAGAGCTCAGCTTACTATAAGCATTAAGTTAATATTTGCTGTTTTCATTATTAGTGTCACCATCATCATTATTATTGAGTCAATCTTCATTTGGGGTCCTATATACACTCACTCACTCTATTTTTCATTTTTTCAACACTGTTATTTAGTCATTTATTTACAAACATTTCTAAAATAGTCTTCTGATTTCCAAGACTAGATTCCGTGACTTTTTTCTTTTTGATAGGTTCACTGTCAGATCAATGTAAGTGCTATAATGGAAAATAAAGCCAGGCAAATGAAGAGTGACAAGAGATGTTTGTTTAAATAGAGAAATCAGAAAAGGCACCTCTGTTTGTAATAGAGCTTAGGAACACTCAAGCCCAGGGCACTGATGAAAGCAGTAGAATTCTTGGCAGTAAACAATTAAGAAAAGGCTCCTTGATAGCGTTAAGAAAAATAGTAGAGCATCTAGAAGTTTAACTGAGAGAACCAGGGAACAAGTTAGCTAAAAAGAGCCCTCCTGGGGCAAAGTAAGCCATAAAAATTACCCCAGCAGAGAGCCTCCATTGTAGTTTGTCCAGACTGCAAGAAATCGATAGCCTGAGGTATTGTCAAAAATAATAATCACTTAGCAATTAGTGGAGACTAACAGGTGTGATATCAGGCTGAGGCTTAACTGAGTGTTCAGGGAAAGAGACAGTCAAGGCAGGTGGCTAAAACCACACATCATCAGGCCTTGGAAGGGAGATAAGAGGAACTATGCACATGTCCAGGGCTATAGTCTCTAAGGACTGACATCAGAGCATACACGTTGCAAGGGAAAATAGGCTTCAATGAACTATGTCGCTAAATAAACAAGCACACAAGTAAACAAACAAGAATCCTCCACGAAGTGGGGGAGGAAGCATATCAGTATGATCAGTATTCACAGTTGCTATAATATATTATCAAAATATCCAATTTTAGCAAAAGATAATGATGAGACATCAAAATATACAGGAAAGTGTTGTCCATAAACAGGAAAAAGCAGGCAACAAAAACTCCCTTTGGTTACCCAGATGTTGGACATAATAAACAGAGACAGCAAAGTAGCTACTATAAATATCAAAGAACTAAGTAAAAACTTAAAGAAGTAAAGGAAGACATGGTGACAATGCCTCACCAGATGGAGAATGTCAATAGATAGAAATTACTAAGAAGTACCAAATGAAAATTCTGGAGTTGAGAAGCGGAATAACTGAAATTAGAACTTTCTTTAGAGATTCAGTAGTACAGTTGAGTTGGGAAAGAAAGAATTGTCAAAGATGAAGATAGACCAGTAGAGATTGTGTAATCTGAAGAACAGTGAGAGAAAAGAACAAAAACTACATGACCATCTCAACAGACACCAGCAAAAAGCACTTAACAATATTCAACATCCTTCTATTAAAAAAATAAACACTCAACAAACTAGAAGTAGAAAGGAATTTCCTCTATCTGATAAGAAGCAACTACAAAAAAGAAATCCCACGGCTAATACCAAATGTAAGGGTTAATGGTGAAAAACTGAAAGCTCTCCCCTACGATCAGGAACCATCAAAGAATGACCTCTCTCATCACTCCTTTTAAACACCGTACTGGAGGTTCTAGACATAGAGTTAGATAATAAAAATAAATGAAACATCCAGGCTGGATGTGGTGGTACACACCTGTAATCTCAGCACTTGGGAGGCTGAGACAAGAGGATTATAGTTTCACCAGCCTCTGCAAATTAGCAAGACCCTCAGCAACTTAGCAAGACCCTGTTTCAAAATAAAAAATAAAATAGGATTGGGATATAGCTTGGAGGTAGAAAGCCCCTGGGCTCAATCCCCAGTATGAGAGAGAGAGAGAGAGAGAGAGAGAGAGAGAGAGAGAGAGGCAGATTACAAAGAAGTAAAGGTATCTCTAGTTTCACACAACATGGTCTTCTATATACAAATTCTTAAGGAATCTAGTAATAAATGAACAAAGCGAGATCGCAGGATAAAAGATCAATCTATCAAAATCCACGTTATTTCTATATAGCAGCAATGAATATCTGAAAATGAAATTAAGACAATTCTGCTTACAATGGCATCAAAATGAATAAAACATAAGTAAATTTCTTATTGCAAAGTTTTTTTGCAGTGCAAAATGTCGTTGAAAGCAACAAAATTATAAAACTATTAAACCATTTTTGAAATAAATTATAAAAGGACTAAATCAATGGAAAAACAACTAACCCAGGATCAGAGACTTAATATTGTTAAAGTGCCAATACTCCCAAAATTGATCTACCAATTCGATGCAGTTTTTATGAATCTCAGTTGGCTTCTTTGAGGAAGTTGCTAAGTTCATCCTAAAATTCATATGGAAATGCAAGGGACTAATAGTAGTCAAAACAACATTGAAAAAGAAAAAGTTGGATGAATCATATTTCTCAGTTTTAAAACTCACTATAAAGCTAGAATAATTAAGATGGTATGGTACTTGCATAAGGATAGAGATGTAGATCAGTCAAATAGAATTGAGAATTCAGAATTAAATTCTTATGTTTACAGTCAATTCATTTTTGAAAAGGTGCTATGACACTCAATGAGGAAAGAATATGGCAATGGGATAATTGGATATCCATGTACAGCAGAAGGAAGTTGGACCCCTACCCTCACACCATATACAAATAATTCCAAATGGATCTAAGACCAAAATGTAAGTGTTAAAACCATAAAACTTATAGAAGGAAGCACATGTATAAATCTTTGTGTTACTGACTTAAGTAATGGTTTCTTAAACATTGCACCAAAGCATAACAAACAAAATTTAAAAATAATTAATTGGGTTTTGTCAAAGTAAACATTTTGTCAAAAGACACTATCAGAGAAGTAAAAAGACAATTCACAGACTGGGAGAAAAATTATATATCTGATAAAAACCTGGTATCCAGACTATATAAAGAACTATTATGACTCAATAATAGACAATCTAATTAAAAATGGCAAAGAATTTGAATATAATTTCTCCAAAGAGAATATACAAATATCCAATAAGAACATGAAAATATGCTCAATATGATTAATAATTAGGGAAATACAAATCAAAATCACAATGATATACCACTTCATGCCCACTAGATTGGTCATAATCATGAGAGAGAGAGAGAGAGAGAGAGAGAGCGAACAAGTGAGCAGAGGGGGAGAAGAGGGAGGGAAGGAGGAAGAAGGAAGGAAGGAAGGAAAGAAGGAAGGAATGTATTTGTCAGGGTTCACTAGATCAACAGAATTCACAGAATGAGAAAAAAAAGAAAAAAAGATTTATTAGATCAGCTCACAATGTAGTCCTGAGTTTCGACTGCACGTGAAGAATCAGAGGAATCAGTAGCTGGTCGGGTGGTCTAAGAGCTGGAGCCTTTGGATTGAAGCAACCACCAATTCAGTCCAGTCCAAGATGTGAAGATAAGGAAGCTCTTTGGAGAAACGATGGTGAAGTTTCAGTTCGAAGGCTGGAGGCCGACAATCTCAGACGAGAGCAGAAGATCAAGAAGCTCTTCAAGGAAATGGCAGAGTTGGAGACCGACGATCTCAGACAAGAGCAGACGCGTTTTCTTCAGGAAGAGTCGTGGCTCCCTCTACACGGCTTTCTCCTTCTTTTTATCTAAGTCCTGCACCTATCAGAACCCTGCTACCCACATTTAGGGCAGGACTTCCGGTTCAATCTGCTGTTACACAACCAAAGTCACATGATCTTAGGAGGGTCAAGTTGACAAACCAGACCAACTATTACAAGGAAGGAAGGAAGGAAGGAAGGAAGGAAGGAAGGAAGGAAGGATATAAGTGCTGGTGAGGATGTAAAGAACTTGAAACCTTGCTGGTGGGAATGTAAAATGGTGTAACCACTATGGAAAACAGTTTGGCAGTTACTCAAAAGTTAAATATTGAGTTACTGTGCAACCTAGCAGTTCCACTCCTTGGTATATATCCAAGAGAACTAAAAACACATGTCCACACAAAAATGTGTACATGGATGCACAAAACAGCATTATTCATAATAGCCAAAAATTATAAATAACCCAAATATCACCAATGGGTGAATGAATTAGATAAAATGTAATCTATCCATACAACAGAGTATTATTCAGCCATAACAAAGGAATGAAGTATTGATATAACAACATGGATGAGACTTCAAAATGTTATGTAAAGTGAGCTTAGATGCAAAAGATCACATATATTCCATGATTCCCTGTGTGTAAAATGGCAAGCAAAATCAGAGTAGATTAGTGGATACTAGTGGTTGGAGGAAGAGAGTAATTGAGATTCCTGCTAACAGATATAGGGCTTCTTTTTGTAGTAATGGAAATGTTCTGGAAATAGGTAGTAACAATAGTTGCATGACATTATGAATATGCTAAAAATCACTTGCAAAAGTTTTAAATGGTGAATTTTTTTAACTTTTAAAAAATTCTTCAGAGCCTTGGGTTAAGAAAAGATTCCTTGGATCCAACACCAAAAGACAAGTGACACACACAAAAATAGAAGTAAATTGAAGTCTATCAGAAATTTCTTTGAAGGATTATAAACATGTTCTAAAATTAGATAGTGGTGATGGGTGGCTGTAAATACACTAAGAACTATTGAATTATGTGGTGTATGAATTATATCTCAATAAAGCTGCTAAAACAGAAAGCACCATGGAAGACTGGAACAGAGGACAGATGCAGAAGGCAAGAGAGGAGGTGAAAAGCTCAGTCCACAGCAACCCCACTCCTCCAAGGGATAGATGCTGAGTTCCTGGGCCAGGCATGCAGTGGCTCAGGTGAACAAATGTGACCAGATTCAAGAGATGTGTAGTGAAAATATCTGCAAAAATGTTAAAATAAACATGGTGACAAATAACATGAGTCTGTAAATGAACGTGGTATTGGAATAATTTACTCTAATGAGCTCTTCAGAGAATAACCCAGATAAATCTAAATAAATAATGAGAATCTGCTCTTTTGACTAAGATGCAAAGCTATGCAGTGAGCGTTCTGCATAAAAAAGCTACATCTTTCTTGATTGCTCTTGGCAACTGCTCAGAAATTCTCACTTAATTGTTTTATTGCAAAGCAGGAAGCTTTGCCCTATCTCCTAAAATTTCCTTCCCCAAAGTATATAGTCCTTGTCAGGGACATGGGGGGTGGGGGAAAACCCCAACACAGGTGCCTAGGATTCCTAATAACAAATTAAAAGCCATTTATTTCAGAATAGATGTTTTAAGGCTATTACATTATTCACTTAAATGATTCAATAAGTGGAAATCTGGACTTTGAAGCAATTTTTATTGCTCTCATCTTCTGTGTACTATGAATAGATAAGCAAAAAAGAAAAGGATAAATCATCGTGTTTTTTTCTGTAAGTATGAGTTCTTTCTCAGTTTGCTAAATCAAGTCTGCTGAGGTACATTTAATCACACAGGTAATTAATGGTATGTTTTACTTTTAGCCTCATACCTTATACTTTGGGTGTCAGCTTCAGTTCTATCAGCAAAATTTATCCATTTAATTTATGACTTTTCTCCTAATTATTGATTTCTTTGTACAATGTACTAAACCCCATTTCTGTACCCGAGATTGTCTCATTTGATACTCATTTTATCAAAATCATTTTAACATTGGTTTAGTATGTTTATAGAATTAGATAGCCTAAAGGTAAAATGCTTTGCTGAGTTAACAATCAAATCATTATTTTTTAAAAATTCTATACTGGAAAGTGCAGTTGATATAGGTTATTAAAATTTGTTGTTGACTGGTTATCCCTGGATTTTATATTCATTGAAGTCAAAGCGCATGTTCTAGTTATTTTGTTACTACTAGGTAGTGCTTAGTTTGTTTTGTTTTGTACTCACAGTTCTGCTACATCGGTCCTCCATTCAAAATATTATCAAAACTGATGCATTTTTATATTTAACATTTATGCTGCAGCAGCATTAGAATGTAAGAGGTTTTTAATATAAGCTCTGCAAAGTATTTATAGAAATTTCAGGATCTGAAAAATCAGATATCTTCAGGACAGATAGCTTTTATGTTCCAACAAGAATTTAATATAGCTTATAGCTTACAAAAATACAATATAGAAGAGTAAATTAAATTCTAGGTAAGAAAAAATAAGGGAAAGGCCTGATTAATAAAGATAAGGAAAAAAACAGAGTTGGTCCTCCCAAGAAACCCTCTGTGGAAAAAAATTTTTTTTTTTTTTGGTGGTACTCAGGATTGAACCCAGGGGCATTCTACCTCTGAGCCACACCCCCAGCCCTATTTTATTCTTATTCTGAAACAGGGTCTCACTAAGTTGTGAAGTGCCTCACTAAGTTGCTGAGGCTAGCTGCGAACCTGCAATCCTCCTGTCTCACCCTCCCAAGTACTGGAATTACAAGTGTGCGCCACCACACCCTGCTGAAAAAATTTTTAATCAAGTACACTCTACATCATTGGAATACATATCCATTTAAGTAGAATCCAAATATAGCCAGGTGTTATACTGACTGGAGGGAGATTCCACCTATTTAGACAATAACGCTTTGGATTAAATCATTCTACATCTCTTCCCTTGACAACCAAATTTAGTTAGAGGACAGAGAGAGCATTAATGTTACTTTGTGCTTATGATAGGGCTTGGTCCCAGATTCATGAATTGATTTCAGATGTTTAGGACACCAGAAACTCCAAAGTGCTTTTTTTTAAATAATACTGTCAGTAATTTCAATAACAGCAATAGCAACACAGTTAACTCCAAATATGCCAAGTAGTTACCACAAATAAAAAATGAAACATCTAGATATACAGCAAAGAGCTGAAATAGTACAAAGAAATGGAGACGAAAATTGTTTATAAATATGCACAAAACATTACTAATAACAAGCACTCCAGAGAACCATGTATGTACAGAAAGATCCTTTAATTTTTCAGTCTGGCAGTGTTTTAAGGAGGAGCAGCGATTGTTTTGTTCCATATTCTCATCTTAATATCTCTATTTGGAAAAACATGAAACTGAGGATGCAGTTCTGTGAATTGAGTAGGTTACTATTTCCAGTGATACAGTCTCAGAGAAGCAGGCATTATGAGACATGCTAAACTACACTGTAAGATACAAATACATAATGGATGGATGGGTAGATGGATAAATAGATTAAAGCCACTATTTCTTGGGTGTATAGTTCATTTACATCAGACATTGTACCTGGTGCTTTGCATAATTTACTTCTCATAATAGATCTATTTCTCCACTTACAATTTTTTCAAAGAGCAAGGTTTATTATTGTATCAAGGTCAAATGTGGGCAGACTAGGAATTTGACCCAGGCTTGTCTGTCTCTAAACCATGTGCTTTTAAAGCATCATCACTTCATACTCTGTTTTATAATATTAACAATTATAAAGGAAATGTGTACTGGGTGCCAGTGTGTTTACTTTTTGATTACATTTATGAGATTCAAATACATGATCTCATTCAAGCTAGGTATTATTTTATATATGAGGCTCCAAAAGGTCAAAATTAATTTCATGACTAACAGATCCCTTGAGGTTCCTGTGGACCTTCCAGATCCAATCATTGGAAAATGATGTCTTTACTCTTAAGAATTCTAATAATAAAGCCGGGCGTGGTGGCGCACACTTGTAATCCCAGTACTTTGGGAGGCGGAGACAGGAGGATCTGGGTTCGCGGCCAGCCTCAGCTCTCTCTCTGTCTCTCTCTGTCTCTGTCTCTCTCTCTCTCTCTCTCTCTCTCTCTGTCTCTCTCTCCTTAGTGAGGCCCTCCACAACTTCATGAGACCCGGTTTCAAAATAAAGTATAAAAAATAGGGCCGGGGGTGTAGCACGGAGGTAGAACGCCCCAGCATTCAATCCTGGTACCACAAAAAAAAAAAAAAAGAATTCTAATAATAATGCATAGGAAGGAAAAGGCAATATCTTTTTATTTTTTAACTTCTAGGAGTAAGCAACGAGATCACAAAGAATTCAGTGATTTGGAAGGTCTCCTCACACTGCCAGTGGTAAAGCCAAAATTATAGCTCTTGGGTCTCAGTCATGCTATTTCCCTGGAATTCCCTTCACCTGAAGAAGCTACAACCAGCCTTTGTTATTCCCCTGCCCATCAAACCTCCATGACTGATATCCTGGCTTTTCTGCTCCGGGTGGTCTCCAAGGGCACCAGGAGGATGCTGCTTGGTAGAAATAGTCTCTTCTAATGTGGTAAGACCATGATGGGTCTGTCAGCGGTGCGGCTTTTGTGCGTGTATGTGTGTGTTAAAAACAACATCTTAATAAAAAACACTTGTGGGGGATAATATGCTGCTTGACCTCTGTTTTAAAAATAGCTTAGTTTTTCACCCTGTAATTTAAAGGACTCTTCAAAGATGTGGGAACCTGTTTAAAAGCCAGGACAAAGGACTCATGAGCATAGCTGTTCTGCACATACATGTGAGTCCCCGAGGGGAAGACAGAAGTGCTCTGCAAAGCAGGATCTGGAGAAAGTTCAGCCTCCTGATCTGAACACCTGTACATACCAGAGCACAAAGCCCGGCGGCTTGAACTGGCCTCGCGGAGGAGGACAATGACTCTCATGACCCTGAGGTGGGTGACGCCGGCTGTTATAGGACAGCAAAGGAGGGCCAGTCCCCTCTGCTGAATGCCAGCTGACAGTATGCATGAGATGGACGGAATGGCTGAGCACATTTACACTATCCATGTGCCTATGTGGTTTAGCAAAAACAGCACACACTGAACCAGCTCATCTGAATTAATTCTTGATTAGTAAAATAATATAAAAAATGACAAGTATGGGCTTACAGATCTATCTGCAAGGCTAAGAGAAGATATATGTGTGAGTGTGCGTGCACTAAATTGATATACTATATAGTATAAACGTATATACTGTATATAGCAAAGTTAATATACCATATGTAAGTTCATATATTATATTCTATAAATTTATACACACATACTATTTATACAATATATACACTATACCATATATACTATACCATGCTATATAATATACATTATACTGTATATAAAATGCTATATTTAATATAAATTTATATACTATATAGTATATGCTTATTACATATACTATGATACATACTATATATGATGTATTAATTATATATAGTGTGAATGTATGTATAATAGACATGTATTATGCTTATTTATTTATTTATTTATTTTGCTATAGTTTGTATCTTGAATGTTCCCCAAAGGCACATGTTTTAAGGGCATGGTCTGTAGCCTGCAGAGCTGGTGGGAGGTGGTGGAACCTTCCGGAGATGGGGTGGAGTGAGAGGAGGTTAGCTTATTGGGGCTGTGCCCCTGAAGGGGATATTGAGAGCCCTCCCTCTCTCTCTCTGTTTCTTTTTTCTCTGCAGCCATGAAGTGAACTGGCTCCATCACGTGCTCTCACCATGATACAATCAACGGGGCCATGTGAAGAATTGCGTTTTCAGTTACAGACTAAAAACTCTGAAAACTGTGAGCCAAAAGCAATCTTTCCTCCTTATAAGTTGTTTATCTCGGGTATTTTGTCACCGTGGCAGAAAGCTAACACATGCAGGATGTGTACTATACAGATAAGTCTGTAGTCTATATACATGCACTGCGTACATCTTAGATCTATACAAAGCAGGGCATTTCTGCATGTACTTGCTCATTCAAACACTAAATGCTGGTTTCCTAGGTTTGATTTTGCTCTGCTCTCTCCGTTCCTAACTCAACCTGAACTTTGTCTACATGCTTGGGATGGCTCTGAAATTCTTTTATTCTATTTCGATTTGGATTTAAAGCACATTTTGATAGTTTAAAGAAATCATCATCTCCTGTCTTCTTCGAGAGATGATTACTTAGATGCTCCTGTAAACTGTGCACTCTGCATCTCAAGCTGTAAACAGCTAGCATCAGAGGGTTGCACAGGTTCATTACCTCATCTGGTGAGTCACAGACACAACAGAAAAACACAAAATGAGCAAGGCAACCTTTCCCTGACTGCGTGCTGTTTCTGAAAATCCAATCTTTTCCTCCTGCAACCACATTTCATATCTGCCCATGACATTGCCTCATTCTGAGGATATTTAATAGTCCCGCTCAGTTGTTACCTTTGTGTTGGGGTTGGATCATGCTTCCCAGAAAATTAGTTTGTCTATAACTTGCTTCTCACAAAGCCTGAAATGGCCTCACCAGGCAGGCGCTCTCCCCTGGTTTTCTGCCTCAATGTCTTTACAGACTTTTCAATATCCACCCTCAGGAGTGCCACCCATCCCAGAGAACACAGCCGCCAACACACACACACACACACACACACACATACACACACACACACCACTGAAATCCTGGTTAGCCTTCAATCTCAGCCAGTTGCTTAGGGAAGTTGGGTCTCCTTGTTATACATTCTCAAAGAAAGAACTTTTTCCTCAAAGCACTTGTTATAGGTTGCAATGGGTGGTGTGTGTGTTCATTTGATTAATATCTATATTTTCCACAGCTCCATAAGCTACAGACTGTTCAGGACTGTGTATGTTTTTCTTTAATGTATCACTGTACTTTGAGTACCATGCCTGGGGCACAGTAAGTACACACATATTTGTTGAACAGAGTTTCAGTAATGAGCCATCAAAAAGAATTATTCTAGCCAGGCATGGTGGCTCACATCTATAATCCCAGTACTTGGGAAGCTGAGACAGGAGGATTGCAGGTTCAAAGCCAGCCTCAGCAACTTAGCGAGATCCTGTTTCAAAATAAAAGAAAAATATATGAAGGGCTGGAGGTGTAGCTCAGAGCCAGAACATTCCTGTGTTCAAACCCAAGCGCTGAAATAAATAAATAAATAAATAAATAAATAAATAAATATTCCCATAAATACTGCTAAGCCTCCACTCTACCTAGGATGGTGCTGAATGTGTCCCCATGGAAGGGGTATTCAGTAGAACAGTAGGTAAGATGTCCAGTCCTGGGAAAAGTCTAGGTTGTGCAATTCAATTATGTTCAATCTTTTTTAACCTATTTCACATACCATGCATTATTAGCACACATGCAGCATCCAGGCGAATATGAGCTCTTCTCTTCGTTCCACGGCCATGGAGCCTTCTCTTCTAAACAACAACAGGAACACTGGAAGGAAAGGGTGTTCACCTCTGTAACTCTTCTTTGATATGCCAAGCTCTTTACCTATGCCATTTCCTTGAAGGAAAGGACTGTCATTTCTATTTATCCCACGTTCTGTAAACCGTCTCTCAGTCCAGGACAAACAGCAAGCATTTCATGAACCATGTATTAATGCTTGTTAAATTATCACATGTATGAAAAGAGGAACCCCGATGCCATGTGGGCTAGTATAGACAGACAAGCAAAGCCAGTGGCGTGTTTCATACTTAGGTGATTTAAGAAAGAACCCAAACTGAGATAAAACTGAAAATTGAAACAAATTTTTTTCCTTAGTCCTTGACCAGAAAGGGTTGAGATAAATGGCAATTAAAAATGTGTGTTAGAGCTGGGTGTGGTGGTACACACTTGTAATCCCAGTACTTGGGAGGCTGAGACAGGAGCATCGCAGGTTCGCGGCCAGCCTCAGCTACTTGTGAGGCCCTCCGCAACTCAGTGAGACCCTGTTTCAAAATAAAGAATAAAAAATCAAGCTGGGGTAGAGCTCAGAGGTAGAATGCCCCTGGGTTCAATCCCCAGTACCATAAAAAAACAACAAAAACAAGAATGTGTGTTAATCATTAAGATCTGTTTTTAGTTAACTATACAAAGGAAAGATCACCAAACTTCAGTGGGTCAGAACGAGGGGATGTTTGTTACCTGGATGTTTGTTACCTGTTGCCTCTCAAGACATCTCTGAGCCAGTTTCCTTGACTTCAACCCAGGAAAGCACCTAGATTCTTTTCTTAGTCATTATTTACAATGAAAAATTCCAAACAAGTACAAAAATATAAATGATGCAATGAATAATGTGTATCCATCACTCAAGCCTCAATAATTTTAAATATGAGGCATATCCTGTTTAATTTCTCTTTCTAAAATTAGATTATCTTTAAGAAAATCACAGATATTATAGTACTTCATCCATAAATGTGTCAATCCTAAAATATATGGACTTTTTAAAAATACACAATCATAATACCTTTATCCCACCAGAAATTTTTATAATTCCTTAGTATCTTCACATTTCCCAAAATGTCACATAAATGTTGTTATTGGTTGGTTGGTTGGTTTTATTTTTGTGGTCTGCTTGTTTCAATCAACACCCAAACAAGGTCTACATCTTGCACTGATTATATATATATATAATTATATATATTAAGCAATATATATATTCTTCTTTTAATATATAGCCCCCCTTAGTATTTTGATTTGCAACTTATCTTTTGAAGAAAGTGGCTCACTTATTCTGTAGTGTCTTCTGCATTCTCAATTTCACTGACACGTCACTGGGTGTCACTGAGTGTTCTCCTGTCCCTTGTGTTTCCTGTGTTAGAGGCTAGATAGGATTCAGATTTCATATTTGGCAAGAATATTCATAGCTGGCATTTTGTGCTTTCTTTTGCATCACATTAAGAGGTACATAATATCCATTGTCTATTTTTTTATGTTTAAATTGGTCACTGAATTCATCCTGACCAGGTCATTGTCAAAGTTTTTCATTTGCGCCGGGCGTGGTGGCGCACGCTTGTAATCCCAGTACTTTGGGAGGCGGAGACCAGAGGATCCGGGTTCGCGGCCAGCCTCAGCTCTCTCTCTTTCTCTCTCTCTCTCTCCCCCTGTCTCTGTCTCTCTCTCTCTCTCTCTCTCTCTCTCTCTGTCTCTCTCTCTCTCTCTCTCTCTCT
>PVJS01040503.1:0-18409 GCA_004027185.1 Glis glis
TCCATTGTGTACATATCCCATAGTTTTGTGATCCATTCATCTGTCGATGGACACCTTGGCTGGTTCCAAAGTTTGGCAATTGTGAATTGTGCAGCTATAAACATAGATACACATGCATTAGTCTGGTAGTTTGGTTTCAGTCCTTTTGGGTAGATGCCTAGAAGTGGTATTGCTGGGTCATATGGTAGGTTCATTCCCAGTCTTCTGAGGATCCTCCACACTGTTTTCCACAGTGGTTGCACTAATTTGCAATCCCACCAACAGTGTAGTAGAGTTCCTACTTCTCCACATCCTCGCCAAAATTTCTCCTCAGTAATTGCAGTGATTAGAGTTGTAATTCCAATTAATTAATCATTTAGATTTTCTTTTAGATTTTAATATTCTTTGCCTCTAATTGATATGTAGGGAATATATTCAAAACTGGTTGTGAGTTATTACCTCCACAGTCCTGTCCAGCACTGCTAGTGAGAAGCTCACTGTGGTCCCTGGGAAATTTTGTATTTTTGCCTCTTGAATAGGAGGACATGTGATTCTTCTTTCCTCCTTCATCCTGGCTGCCAGGTTTTAAAGTGTTCAATCTCAGCAACTATCCAGTGGAGATGATAAAGTGCTGTGTGCAAATATGTTCCTATCACTCTGAACTTCATTATAATGTGAGATTACAATGCAAAAATAAAAGTATATTTTGAAAATAGAAAAAGACAGTAATAGAAATTAAAACAATAACAACAGTACTTCATAGGATGGGCTCAGTAATAGAGGACCATAGAAGACAGAATTGGTGGTCTTGGGATTAATAGTTTACCCGATGTGAAGAACAGAAAGAAAATGGACTTAAAAACAAGAGGTGCACCTCAGGAACTGTGGGTAAGAACAGAGGATGCAGCAGGTGTGCCCGCAGAGTCCCAGAGGCAGACTCTACATTATTTTCACAAATGCACGTGAATCTACAATTATTTAAATTAAAATTTCAGCTACAGCAAAATGCATGCCCACTGTAATAAAACACAAACATTTTGGAAATACATGAAGTAAGTCCTGCAATCCTCTGTCCCTTATTCTGACCCTACTCCTCATGGGTAACCATTACCATCAGCTGTTTGGCGATAAGCTTCCACACTTCTTTGTTTTCTTTTTTTTTTTTTTTGCGGTACCGGGGATTGAACCCAGGGGCATTCTACCTCTGAGTTACACCCCCAGCCCTATTTTTTATCCTTTATTTTGAAACCGTGTCTCAAGAAATTGCAGAGGGCCTCACTAAGTAGCTGAGGTGGGCCGCAAACCTGGATCCTCTGGTCTCAGCCTCCCAAGTACTGGGATTACAAGCGTGTGCCACCATGCCCAGCTCATACTTCTTCTATGCATGTGCAAACATATATATTTAGGTGGCTGTATTACATACACCTTCTTCATTTTATACATACGAGATCAATATCATTCTGCACTTTGCATTTTCACTAAATACTTATTAGATCTGTCTATATGACTGCATATAGGCACCTCATTTCATAATGGTAATATAATATTTCAAATTGCCATATAAAGCAATTCTCTTCCTATTGGACATTTAAATTATTTCTAAATTGTGGATGTTTCAAACTACACTGAAAGTGACATCTCATTCTCCATGTAATATCAAAATTCTCTTTTGGAGAATTCTCTTTTTTCCTATTTTGCAAACATAGCCCTTCAAAAAATCTCTTAAGGAGGTCCTTTTTTTCCGGCTCCTATCATGTTCTTCTTACTTCTGGAACTAACCTACTGTCAAGGTTTTACCTCCTCACTCCTGCTGTGTTGTAAGTTCCCCAAGGGCAGAGGTCATGCCTTTGTTTACCCTCATAGTCCCCCAAGTTATGAAATTGAATGGACTCTAAGTCTACGTCAGTTTGCTATGAATCGAATCTCTTCCCTATTATAAATAAGTATTTTGCTACTTATATAACCAGCTGAATGTACAGCATCTTCACTCTACTCCTCCAATGACAACTCATCTGTAACCTTACATACTGCACCCTCATCACAAAGCTCTGAGACTAAGCTCCTCTCTAGAACAGACTTGCCATCACTGCCAGCTTTCCAGAACCCCACTTTTTAACATAAAAGAGCCGATTCCAAATTCATCATACCAATCAATTTATTAATTATCTGACCATTTATTCTTTTACAAATAATTTAAGATTTGCTTGCCTGTCTCCATTTTTATAGTGCAGTGTTATCACCTCAAACCTTGGGAACATCACTGAACGCAGACTCTCCCTCTGCCAATTCAGCTTCCAAAAGATAGTTACAGTATTCTCATCCACACAGCACTCCTCAGCTACTCCTCCTCCAGAATGTACACTAACCAGAAACCTTTAGTTGAAATTAGGTTGCCCCACCCAACTTCCAAGCTTTTCTGGCATTCTTATTCTCTCCTCTCTCCTGTTTTCTGTCCATGCTGTTTTGCCTATAGCTCTTGTGTCTGGAACACACTTCGCTTTCTTTTCTGCCATCCTTGTTCATGGCCTCTGCACTGACTTTGGGTTTGTTGTGACTTGTAGTCATCCCTGAGAAGCCCCATCTCACTCTGACTCACGCCCGCACCAGCACGCATTCACTGCTGTTGGTTTCATGAATGCGTCCCTTTATATTATTTCATTTCACATGCTTCTTCCTTATAATTAGCCTGAAAGTCCCCCATATCAGAGAAACCTGTGACTCTATAGGTTGTCAGACACTCAAAATATGACTTGAATGAATGAATTAATGAATGAATGAATGACAGTTTCATCCAGGCTGAATAAAAGCCTGTTATTTTTTTAAAGTATGGAAGGATAGGTCTAGGAAATGGCACCAAGAATCATATTTTTTTAAATGGAGAATTAAACATGGTCTTGAATTATTAGATGCCTTTCATCGAAATGGATTTCCATTCTTAATAACAGGTTTTCATATTCAGCTGTGGACATTTTGTCATGTCTAGAAATGACAAGGTCTTCAATCATATGGGAAAGAATCTTAATTTGAAGAGAAAAAAACCCACTCTAAAACTTGTTTCTGATTTAGGAAATGTTAAAATAGAAATGGACAGAATGATTAATAAGAAATCCCGCCAATGGGGAGAAAAGTGCCACAGTTCTGTACATTTTATGTATTTTGTCTTGTTTCTAGACCCAAATGGGACTGCTGTGTTTTTTGGCTGACACAGAGATCTCACAGAAGAGACAGTCTCCCCTACTCAGCAGCAACTGCGAGGCACAGCAGATTGTCATGGCAATGATTATGGAAAAGGATGAACACAATATGGAATGTCTGTTCTACAAAGACCTGCTCAAAATGATGTGTACTTGTTGCTACATATGTTGCATTTTTTCATTTTATAAACAGTATTAATTATGTATCTCGTCTCTTCTACATTTTTTACAAATGAAATAAACTTGTATTATTCTACTCACTCCCTTTCAGGATACCATAAAAGAAAAAAATTTAGCACCAAACCTCATTACCTCAGTCTTTTGTTGCTTATTACTTAGTTACTAAGAGAGCTAACCACATTAGGTTCCATAGGTAGATTCATTATTTATATGGAAAAGAACAAGAGATTCTGAATATTGTAATAATATCACGTGCTGTAAATTAACTGTATCACTCAAAACAAAGGTTCTCCAGAATGAGAAGCCTCATGAACCAAAGTCTTCACTAATGAAATATACTTAATGCTAGTGGGTATCAAAACTATTTATTTCTAGTAAAAAAATGGATAACGAAGAATAATCAGCTACCTTAGATAGTGCATTTTGTGAGAATTCATTTTGAACAGCATCAGTTTGCTTTAGAGGTATATGTAACCCCACCGAAAAAGAAAAGTAACATATTTGAAGGCCGATAATAAATTTATATATGACTGTTATTTTAAAGGTGTGTTTTTTATCAGAGTAAATTGAATTATATTAGCTTACATGGCACAATTAAGCCTAAAGGGTTGATATCTTAGTTTTGATACTTAGTAGCCGTATTCCAGGGCAAACTACCAAATCATTCTGAGACTTAATTTTCTCATCTGCAACATTATGGCTAAAAACACTTCAAAGAGTTATTGAGAGGATTTAGGGAGGTGATACATGAGGAACAATTTGCAGTGTCAGGCAAACAGTAAATATAAAATGAAGAATTGCTGTTGCCATCATCATCTTCATCATCACCATCATCATCTTTTTAGTCTTCATTTAGAGAACTGGAAATTAAAAAATGTGTGAGTAGGTTTAATAACCACCTTATTGGCTAAAAACTAAAGTTTGGTATACTTTATAATCAGTTATTTAGTTAATCAAATGTGCCTTTTTTTGGTGCTGAGGATGGAACCCGGGGGGATTCTACCTCTGAGCTATATTCCCAGCCCTATTTTATTTTTTGTTTTGAAACAGGGTCTCACTAAATTGGGAGGGTCTTGGTAAGCTGCTGAGGGTGGCCGGGAACCTGCGATCCCCATCTCAGTCTCTCAAGTACTGGGATTACAAGCATGTGCCACCACACCCAGCTTCAAATCTGCCATTTTTGAGCTTTCAATAGTTACCTTGATAATTATACATAGAGATAAGTAAAGTGCCAACTACATTGTAATGCAAATAATAGTCAGTGCTTGCTATGGATGGGGTTTGGATGTCCCCCAAAGGCTCATGTGTTGAAAGCAGTCCCCAGTGCAGGAAGGTCCAGAGGTGGGGCAAGGCTGGAGGAGGCGGGTCACTGGGGGTGTGGCCTTGGGGACTACTTATGTCCCTGGTCCCCTCCTCTCATTCTCTCTGCTTCTGCTTGCCAAGTGTCGAGGGGCGTTCCTCTGTCATGCCTTGCCACTGCGGTTTCTGCCTTGGAGCTGGCCAACTATGGACTAAACTTCTGAAACCATGAGCCAAGTAAACTTTCCTCTGTAAGTTGTTCCTGTCAGGTATTTGGGTCATTTGGATCACAGTGACAAAAAAGCTAACTAAAAGAGTACTAAGTAAATGACAATTATTATTGATAACACAGAGTTACAAATATGGCAAGGCAAAAATTGTGCTTGTTTTCTTCTCAGGATTATACTATAATCTTGTCAAGTGTCACCATTAGTCCAGTCACCCAAGCCACAACCCTTAACACCAATAATCAATCCCTGTACCCAGTGCTGATTGTCACCGACATATGTATTTCCTTTTCTGACACAGTTCAGATAGTCATCAGTCCTTCCTGTGAATTACAATAAAGGTGGGGAGTGAATACCATCTCTCCCCTTCTCTTCTGGGGAGTTATCTAAAAGCAACAAGGAGAACTAGAGATAGAAGCACAAATATCTTTCAGAGCAGGAAGGCATCAAAACCCTAAAATCACACAAGAGGTGGAAGAGCTGCGAAACATGACAAAGACCACATAGACGAACAGGGGAAAGTAGAGAGAGAAGAAATTCCTTGGATTCTCAGAGGAGCTACAGAGTGCTCCTTCAAGGTGAAGGTGCTCCCTGAACATAGGCTAATATTCCTACTCGGTGAACATCGACAGAGTTTGGGGGCTTCTTGTGCCAAGAGTTTCCTGTGTCTGGTTCCATCTTGAGGAGCAGAGAGTGAAATGCTAAGCGTGGGATCAGAGAAGCCGTTTTTGCAACATGTAGTGTGTTTGATGATGATCTCTTCTGGGAGGATTAAACAAGTACATTGGCTGGTATAAGAGCATTTTTTTAAACTACATAATTCATTCATGGCTATGAAGTACAGTGTCATTGGTAGTTAAATTTCCCATATAACATTTCAAAATAAGGTAATCTTTTAAAAGGTTTTAGAAAGCGCTCCTTCTGTTTGAGGCTCAAATTTCATGGAAATACTTTTTTTATTTCTTAAGAATGGAATCTGTAGCAAATTTTCTAAATGAGAAACTTTACCCAAAGATTTAGTGTTTTATGTACATTAATTTATGACACAATTTCCCTTAGGAAAAAGCCCATACATAATCTAGAAAGAAGTGTGTATCTGAGGAGTAGAATTAATAAATTATTTTTTTGGTGTAGAATTTAGAATTTCTTCAGTCTTCTAATTTTGCTCTCTTGTTCTCTCCATATATATATATATATATATATATATATATATATATCCATATCCATACTGGGAATTGAACCCAGGGGCATTCTACCTCCAAGTTCCAAGTTTCACCCCCAGCCCTTTTTATTTTTTATTTTGAAACAGGGTTTCACTAAGTTGCTGAGGATATATCTCAGAGGTAGAAAAACCCTGCATTAGCTGGGCGTGGTGGCGCACGCTTGTAATCCCAGTACTTGGGAGGCTGAGATAGGAGGATTGCAGGTTCGCTGCCAGCCTCAGCTACTTAGCGAGGCCCTCTGCAACTCAGTGAGATCCTGTTTCAAAAAATAAAGAAAAGCCGGGCGTGGTGGCGCACGCTTGTAATCCCAGTACTTTGGGAGGCGGAGACCTGAGGATCCGGTTCACGGCCAGCCTCAGCTCTCTCTCCCTCCCTCCCTCCCTCTCTCTCTCTCTCTCTCTCTCTCCTTAGTGAGGCCCTCCGCAACTTTGTGAGACCCGGTTTCAAAATAAAGTATGCAAAATAGGGCTGGGGGTGTAGCGCGGAGGTAGAAGGCCCCCGCGTTCAATCCCCGGTACCGCAAAAAAAAAAAAAAAAGGAAAAAGAAAAAGAAAAAATAGGGCTGGAGGTGTAGCTCAGAGGTAGAATGCCCCTGAGTTCAATCCCCATTATCACAAAAAAAAAAGAAAGAAAACCCCTGGGTTCAATCCCCAGTACTACACACACACACACACACACACACTCACAAATAAAACAAAAAATAAAACAAAATAATAATACCAATCGAGTGGACCCTAGAACCATAATGAGCACAGTGTAGGCTTTTGGCCTAGGACAAGCATGTCTGACATGAGGAATTCATTAGATGATAAAGAGGTGAGCCCTTGACAAGCTTTGTGTAAGGTACTAGGGCACAAGTGTGATTGATGAATGGGAACAGGAGACTCCACCCTCAAGGACCCTAGACTCTGGTCCACACAGAGGCTGTCTCCCTTGTGCTGTGATTTCAGAGATAAGAGGAAAACCCATTGTCCAGGAGATCTTGTCCATTACTGTTAACACGCTGGGAATTCCTTACAGTTGGGGCGTTTCTCTACTGTCCCTGCAGAGCAGTTTTAGTTTGAGCAAGGCACTCTGTTCACAATAGGATCCTACTAAACATAATGTTCATACTGTTAGATGAATAAGTTCAAATTCTGATTTTGGGTTTCATTTTGTAGAAATAGGTAAATAAATCTTTTTTTAATGTAAAAGTCCCTAGGGAGATAACACAATAAGATATAAACAGAAATTTATGCCTCAGTGTGATATAGTCTAAAAATACAATGTGTGTGTATGTGTGTGTGTGTGTGTGTGTGTGTGTGTGTGTGTGTGTGTGTGTTATTCTTTTGAGATTAATGCACTGAAACAGATTGTGAAGAGAATATAAGCTCACATAACCAAAGAAGGAAGGTCAAGAGAGGAAGCATTTGAAAAGTGAAGCATGTATAGGGAGCTAAGCATTTTGTGAAACGTCAGGCACAAGAAAAGTTTTGGACACCTGGGTTTAAGACATCAAGACTCACCCAGAATGGAGGGGTAAACAAATTAAAAAGAGTGATGGGGAGGAGCCTGTTATGGAAAAGCTCCCCCCTTTTACAACTGCTGGACGCTGGCTTTCAGAATAAGGATTAGGTCCGCAACAGGTTAAGTTTTTAATATGGCCTCCAGTTCAGCAATCCTGAGTGCTGGTACCAGAGGAGACCACAGCTTTCTATAACTCGGGTAGGGCTGGGGATCAAGCCCTCACTAACTTCACTCTAGCTCAGGTGTAGCCCCAAACACCACGGATCATGTAGGCCGCTGTTCACCTTGACTTCAGCACTACAAATGGAAACATGAAGACAGCACTATTTTTAGTTTGGACAGAGTATTTCCAGGCCCCCTGGAATACAGGTTCACATTCAGATTCATTCACCGTTTTTCTAGTAACATATGTGGCTCAGGAGCTGGGGATAACGAGTCTACTGGAATCCCTTTTCCAGTCACTTTCTCTTCTTCAGTGAAGCATTGCTTGACATTTCCTGGTAGAAGTAGTTGCTTTCTCTTTGGGGTTTCACCTATTATACTGTACTGAAATAATCTGGAAGGTCTCTGAGGCAGGGGTCTCAGAAGAAGCCATAGTGATACATGTGTAGAAAGATGATATATGAAGTATTAATCAACATGTTTAATATGCTTCCTCCCTTGGTACTTTCTACTTTCCAATCTATTCCTCACCTGCCCCTCAGCAATGAAAGTAAGGACACTACATAGTCTCTGCCCTTAAGGTAAGGTTATTAAATAGACATGGCAAAGAGAAGACAAAAAATTAATACTTGATTTCTACATTAAAATTCTGAGACTGAGGTCTAAAGAATAGTTTTGGAGAATAATACCAAGTAAGAGTTTCTCAACAAACTCCTTATCCTCTAAGTCATTCCTCCCCCGCAAACAGTCTGTGAGCTGGGAGGCAAGTTGGTGAGATTAAGGCTGAAAACTGGGAGGAATAGGACGGCACAGAACTGGTGTGACTGGAGTGTCCCTGGCCTGTTTTTCCCTCTAGAACCCAAGGGGGTGGCTGCTTTGCCAGTGCTTCTGTGACCAGCATGACATGGAACGACTGAGGAAAATAAATGACCTGGTCAGGGAGGACTGAAAGCAAGCTTGCTGTTTCCTGAGGTCCAGAATTATCTGGAATGCTTCAAAAAATTAATGCAAGGGCCTCATTTTCGATAATTACAGTTTAATTGTATGAGGCAGAAAAGTATTCCTAATTTTGAAAAATTCCTCATGCTAATGGGCAGCCAGGGTTGAAACCACTGACACAGAAAGTGAAAACCCCAGAAGGACTCCGAACAAAATGGAATAAACGAGTGAACAGGCTGGGATAGTTACTTTAGGTATAAACTGGAGGGTGCTAAGGTCATAGAAGAAAAAATCGGGAGGCACCTAAATAGTTATATTAGTCCATTTTCTGTTGCTAAAACAAAATATCTGAGGCTGGATACTTTGTAAAGAGGTTTTTTAGCTCACAGTTGTAGAAGCTGGAAGTCCAAGATCAGGCATCCCCATTGGTTCCGGTGAGGCTGGGTCACCCATGGGTAATGGCCTTCTGGGGAGAACCCCATGGCAAGACAGAAAGTCAGAGCAACGCAGGGGACAGGCTTTCTCTTTTTGTAACAATTCCCTCTCACAGGAACAAACTCTGTCTGAGAGATCAGCATCAATCCCTTCTAAGGGCAGCACCCCCAGTGTCCTAACTACCTCTCTCTGTTCCCACCTTTAAGATTCTACCACCTCTTAGTACCATCTCAATGGGGACCAAGGTTCCATCCCATGAACCCTTGGGTGACAAACTACATTTGAATCATAGCAGTGGTTTAGGTTTACATTAATAAGGATTAGAACCAGGAGTATGGGCAAGAGTAGGATGAAAAGAAAAGTATGCATGGAAGAGAGGCTGTGAATATAGATGCTACTGTTACAGATTAGTAAAACTGTCCTGCAATTTCCTAATCTCCCATCTGTTCACAAGCATGTCTGAGATCTGCCCTTGAGTTGCCTGAGTGTTCAAACTAACAAACAACCTTAACTGAGAATTTAGTGTGCAGTAGTGCTGGGTGCTAGCTCCCTCATGTACTGGACAGGGGTGAACACACATCTTCTCTGAGAAATTCAGATCCTCCTCAGTCAGGTCTCAGAATCTGCCATGATAAAGTTAAAAAAAAAAGATGGGTTCATGCTAAAAAATGAAAAACAAAGGAAACAAGGCATTTGAACAAAGAGAGGGAGATAGCAGATCTACAAAAGTTTCAGATATTATAATTACCAAACCTGAAATATAACAGTAATATGTTTGAACTGTTTGAAGAAATATGAGACTAAATGTATGAAGAGCAAGAAACTATTGAAAAGACCAAAACCTTTTGCAAACATAGTAAGAAATAAAAAAGTATAATTGAAATTAAAAAGTCAAAGGACACTATTATAGCAGATTAGACACAGTTTAAGAGAGAACTGGCAAACTCAAAGATAAGCCTAAAAGAAATATCCAGGATCCAGAATATAGAGTAGAAAGACCTGGAAAATGAAAGAAAGGTTAAAAAATATGAGGTTATGAGGAAGATCAAGGTACAGAATCCTAAAAGGAGAGGAGAGAATGAGGAAATAATTGAATATGTAATGGTAAACATTTTCCAGTACTGATGAAAGACACCAACCCTAAGATTGAATAAGTCTGGCAAACTCCAAATAAGATTAAAAAAAAATCTGTTCTTAGATATATCAGGGTGATAGTGAAGAATACCAAAGTCAAGATCTTTAAAGTAGCTACAGAGAAAAGCCTGATGAAATAACTCCTAAATAGCAAAATAAAGCTGAAAATTGTAGACTCATCTTAGAATTGTATACTTAGCAAAAATGCCCTCAAATAACAGTGGAGGAAAAAAAAGATATTTTCAAGTGAGTTTGACATCTTAACAGTCCCTCTCTAAAAGCAACTCTTAAGGATGTTCTTCAGACAGAAGGGCAAATCTAATGTACAAGAGAGAAAGTAAGCCAAAAAAAAGAAGGAGATACATGGGCAGTTATGTGTATTAAAATGACTAGGGTATTACTTAAAAATCAAAATGGTGTGTAAGTCTAAAGAGAAATATGGAATGAAAGAAATATCTAGAGTGCAAATTATTTATGAGTGTTAGGTTTCCGTACTAAGTTAGTGATGCAGTCAGAAGCTGGGCATTGATTGCAGGTAGGCCAGAGGAGATGAATGAGGCAAAAGATGTCTTCTTTCCTAGAGCCTCAGGACTGAGCAGGCCCAGTGATACTGATTTCTGACTATGACTTCCAGAATTGTAAGTGAACAAATTTTTTGATGTTTTAGGCTTCCCAGTTTGTGGCAATTTGTCATAGCAGCTATACTGGAAGCAAACGCAGAGTTAAAGTGAAGAATAATGAAACAAGATAATTTGGAGTAGAGTATGAGCAATACAAATGTACCATTCATAAATAGTGATATAACACAGCTTAGGGGAAAAGAGCAAGAATTTGAATTTAGATGTGTTTTGTTTTAGAAAATGGCAAGGGTTTTGGAAATATATGAAGGTTCTATATATGGGTCTCATTTCATGGACTGTGGGCTCCTTTCATCATTGAATCTCTGGTAGCTACCTATCATCCAGTCACTCTGTACATATTTGGGACAATAGGTCCTTTAAGATAACAGACATTTATTTATTTATGGCTGAAGACACTTGAAAGAATGAACTATGTCAGGTTTATGCATAATGAGAAGATTTTAAATGTTCAGACTACATTTCATTCCAATTATAGCCGCTAATCAAGAGTTGACTATATAGAGTACTTATACAGAGTACTTAGTGCCTAGAAGAAGTGCTTTAGAAGAAGCGCAGTAAGTATTTTTTAAATAAATGAATATATCTTAGAAAGAAGAATTACTAGATGTCATCTTTAAAAGTGGTTTGCTTATTTCTTAAAAATTTAAAGATAAATGTATTAGAGAACTTGGTAGTTTTACTCCTAGGTATCACCCCAGGAAAATGAAAACATATGTCCACACAAATACTTCTATGCAAATGTTCACATGAGTATTATTCACTAGTCAAAAAATAATGGAAACAATCTGCACATCCATCGTATGATAAGCACATAAGCAGATTATGCTATATCTATACAACAGAAAAATGCTCAGCATTAGAAAGGGAAGGACTACTGATACATGCTACAGCATGGGTGAACCTCAAAAACACTGTCCCAAGTAAAAGAAACCAGATGTAACAAAGCACATATTGTACAGACCAATTCACGTAAAGTGCTTAGAAAGGGTAAATCTATAGAGTGAACAGCAGACTGGTGGTTTTCTGGGGCAGGGGTGAAAACAGGGATGGCCTATGAGTGGGCATGATGATTCTTTCTGGGGTGATGAAATTTCCTATGATTCAACTGTAGTGATGGTTGCACAACTCTAAATTTTCTATAAACCACTAAGTTGTATATATAAAATGGGTGAATTCCGTGACAAAAATTTTACCCCATTGTATTAGTTTCATGCTACTATCATAAAATACCTGAGGTAATTAATTATAAAGACAAACGGTTCATTTAGCTCTGGAGGTTCCAGTTCAAGGTTGGGTGACCTTGCTGCTATGGGCCTCTGATGAGGGCATCAAATGGCAATGGTGGAGGTGTGCATAGGAATGTGTGGTGGAAGGATGTGTGTTGTAGCAAACTGCTTAAATCATGAGCCAGGAAGTAGAAGAGCTACCAAGAGACTGAGGTCCCATAATCCTCTTTGAGGGCATGTTCCCAGTGACCTAAGGACCTTCAAGTAGGAGGCACACACTACATTTTTCTTTATCCATTCACCCGCTGATGGACACTTAGGTTGATCCCATATCCTGGCTATCATGAATAGACTGATTTCCTTCCCTTTGGATATAAACTCAGTCATGGAATTGCTGAATCATATGGTAGTTCTATTTTTAATTTTTTGAGGAACCTCCATACTATTTTCCATAATGGCTATAGTAATTTACATTTCCACCAAGAGTGTATAAGTGTTCCCTTTTCTTTGCATACTTACTAAAACTTATTTTTAAATAACCATTTTTAAATAACTATTTGAACTGGAGTAAAATGATTTCTTATTTGTGGTTTTGATTTTTATTTCCCTGATGATTAGTGACCTGCTGGCTATGTGTATGACTTTTCTTGGTAAATGTCTACTCAGGTCATTAGACAGTTTTTAAAATCAGGTGGTTTGTTTTACTGTTATATAGGCATTGCTGTTTTAAAGGTTCATGGCAGCCATCTTGTTAAAAAAGGAAATAATTTGTGATATTGACAGTGTGGGTGCTTGAAGTAAGAGCTTCAGAAAAATTGCATCCAGGTTTAGTAATACTCTAACAATCATAAAAATGTGAAGGGACATTTGGTAGCCTTTTATAGACTTCATTTACAAGGCAGATGCTGCTCCTTAGAAGTGTTTGCTCTGTAGTTTAATTCCATTTTTCTGTACAGTATGTACTTGTTTTGGGTAGGCTGAAAATGAAGACGAAAAAAGATGACTTTATTTAGCTGTTTTATTTCTTTTCTTTTTCTAGATGAGTTAAGAAAAAAATGTTTTTAGCCAATAAGAGATAGTAGGCAAAAACAATCTTATATGAACTAATGAAATACTTTGTATATTTCCTAATAATAATAGCCAGTGCTTGTTTATTAAGTGCTTATTCTCTGCCAGAAACTGTGTTAACTCATTTACATGTATCATCTCTTCTAATCCTCAGAATAATCCTGTACTATTGATAAAATTATTTCCATCACACTAAGAATAAAACTGAAGTGAGTGAGTGGGTGACCTGTCTAAAGGCACAGGCTAGTAACTGACAGCCAGGTCTTATATAAAGACCAGACACAACTATGCTATAACTAACTATAAGTAGTCTATAACTGCTGCCCATAGAATTAGTAAAAATTTAATGCTTAAAATCAGGCAGCTTAAGCTGCATTTTATGAGATTTAAAATCCAATATATTTCAAAAATTCTTTAAAGGCGTTGAACATATTCATGCTGATAACTCCCAGGTTTCTATATTCAGCCTGACTGCTCATCTGAATGACAGACTTGTATATCAGCTTCCAACTTAAATCTCCACTTGCATGTCTAAAAGATATCTCTAACTGAATATGTCTCAAGGCAAACTTTTTAAACCTTTTCCTCCTAAGTGTTCCCATCTCAGTAAATACTGCCTTCATTTATCCACTTAGTCCAAAATCTTCAAATCATATTTTGACCACTCCCTATGGTCTTCATTGCTACTACCACAGTCAAACTACCACCATATTTGTCTGGATTACTGTAGCTTTCTGCATTAAGACAGGATCACAACTTTAAATGGATTAAAAATGTATATGATCTCTATAAGGAAAATCATCATCTGGTTTAGCATAAAATGACTGTGCTAGGTGTATTAAACAGGTATAGATTAAAAGGCAATCCTCTTCAATGGTGTCACCCAAGATCCCAAGTCAAAGAAGGCTCCACCATCGTCAACAAGCCCCATCTCTATCTGCCCAGACACAAGGGAAAAGAATGTGGGTGGGACATTATCACTAACCAGGTATGGAAGTGGCCCCATCACTTGTGGTTACAGTAACTGACTAAGGATCCAGTCAGGTAGCCACCCTATATAAGAGGCAACAGCGGTTAAAATATGTGGCCCAATTGTCTTCCCAATAAAATGAGAAAAAATAATAAATTGGGTAACAGCTCACAATATTTTCCATACTTCCTTTTTTCTAGAATTCTGGCTCCTGGGTGATGATACTGAAACTAGAAAATCTGTGAAATCGTTTTCAAGGTAGGCTAAGAGGGACAGTTGGGTAAGGATGGTGTGGAAGTTCAGAGTGGAAATACGCTTCTAAAAGAAGCAGCCTTGAGAGGTGACACCTAGGACAGAAATTTTATGCTAAATCACATGATAATGATGGAGGGTCACTGGAGTGGTATTTCCTAGAGAAGTGTCTGAGCACCTGGTTTCACTTATAGAATGGGAAAAGTATTTTGGGCAGGTGAAAAATCATCTTGTGAATCAGAGAGCTGATGAATTAAAGGAGAGTTGCACATTTCTTTTGTTGGAGAAAGGAATGACAAGAGTTCTGAGTTAAATTTCTGAGACTCAATTCTTTTTACTTTAATGAAAATTTATAGCAGGTGGGTTAAGGGAAGAGAGTTATAGTGATTTTGGGCTTTTCAGTTGCAGAAATAAAGTATTTTAGGGACTAAAGATGGGAAGAACACCATTTTGCTTTTGTCTGTGACCACAGAGAAAGTTTCAGAAGTGAAAGAAAAGATAAGAAGTGGTTTCAATGGAGGCAGTACAGTAAGGAAGATAAAACAGGATTCTGGGCAATAAATCTTTTTCTCCTCTGTAAACACCCCCCTTTCAACATAAAGGCTCCTTAAAGAAATAAGAAAACAAAGCTATCAGAAGGAGCTTGATACATTATTTATGAACTTATCAAGTGAAAAAAGCACCCACTCAGACATTTTAATAAAAACTTTCAACTAAAGTATCTAATTTTATTGATATTTTAAAAAGCCAATTATGAACTGGAAAGTTATTGTTTGTAAAAGTGCTACACAGCTTTCTGCAAATAGAATGTTTACAAACCACTTGGAATCACTTTTCCAAAGTTTCAGTTTCTGAAGGTCAAATAACTATGTAACTGCTTAATAAAGAAGCAAAGAAGTACCTCTAAATGTCTCTCAGCTCTGATGGGCTTATGTTCTGCTCCTTAGGTGAGGTATTAGCAAAGCTTATTTATTTTCATTTCCAAGGCTTTTATTTGCTCATTCCCTTGTGGTAAAGCTGATTTCCATGATGATTCCCTTCTTAATTTTAATACCCTTTTTACTCATCATATAGACATAAGAATTTTCCATAAAATAATGAAATCCTTGCAAAGGAAATGAAGACAACTTGGAGAGTAAAGTAAACTAGCTCTTTTTTCAATTAATTGATCCACTGACATGTGCATATAAGATTTTTTTAAACCTAGGAAAATAAGGTTAATTAACATAAAAAAGCCTCACTCCTCTAGATGCTGAATTTTGTATTTTACCCATGCTGCCTTAAGTGCCTTGATTTCCCAGTAATGACCTAGTTCTCCTAATGAGGCACATTAACCCCTGGCTGTAGCTGTCCAGGACTTAATTGTCAACTGCAGCTGAAATAGGGGAGTTTGCCGATCAGCAGGTATGCGGTATATTAACTCATGTCATTTCAACCCCTAATAAATAAATCTGTTGCTAAGGCAACAGGAAGATCAGCTCTATCAGTATTCTCCCCTCCCAGTACCCCGCTCCCCCCGCCTCTTTGGAAGGAAACTGCCTTTCACACCAAGCTTGGTAAAAAAGAAGGAAATTAACTACATGTAACCATAATTAGAAGTAACATCATTTCTCATCTTAGAAACATATCTAAATTAATGAAAAAGGACAGCAGAGAGAGAAATGCTTTTGACTAAGATCACGATAAATTATTTCCTCCAACAGGAGATAGGCACTATGAGGTAACATCTGAGTAAGAACAAATCTCAAATATTTCGCTTCTTTGTGTTTCTGAATTTCCCTTGTCTTTTGTTTAACCAACAAATGATGCTAGTCCGGATAGTGCTGAAATAGCTAATTAGTTGCATAGCCAATAAAGATGATATGAAGGGGGAAAACCTTACATAATTTATAATAGTTATTGCTATTCTACCTTGGAATTCTTTGGTGTCATTGGCTGATTACAAAAAAAAAAGAAATCAAAATCTGGTCATAGACCCTTAGACTGAGTAAGCTATAAAAGCTATAGGATCCCATCCACTTGGGATTTTAAATAAGAGTTTAAAAAGTGATTTCAATGGATTGTTTTTAAATGATTTAACGTCAAGATTATGGTGAAGAAGTAGGTGAAAAAATAAATCTTTGGGGATTTTCCCCTTTGGATTTATTTTTCAACAATAACTTAGAAATCACTTTGGTTTTAACCAGTTTGAACTTTTCTTCCCACACATTACCACCCCTCTGTTAAAATGAACTGTTCAATTTTAGCAAATTTCATAGAATTTGTATTTACCACTCCCATAAAAGCATTTCATAAAAAAGAAACAAAAGAAAGACTTTTAAAAATCAGTGCTGATCACATGACCATCACCACCTGTCATTTGGTAAATTGAACTCCTTTATGCTTTCATTGTCATTCTTCCCAAGAAGAGAAACCTGTCCTCAAATGGACTCATTGAGCATGTTACAGTCACTCACCACAGACTCACCCTATATCTCACCATCATCAACACTAAGTAACATCAACTAAGTACCCCCACATGCCAGGTATTCAGGCTAGATGCTATTGAAAAAATCCCCCCAGAGACAAAGTTTCTGTCTCTATCCTGGAGGACCCTAGGACCTGAAACAAACAACTGGCATCATTTACACCATAAAATGAGTACGGCCAGGAGGCATGTGGAAAGTGCAAAGTTCCGTTACATGTTTATGTGGTACACTGGACTGCATGGCGCCCTTGGTGCATGGAAACTCACAGTCAGGGGAGTTCACACATCACTGGAATTTAAATCAGGGCAGATGTCTGTGGAAGCCAAAGGATTTCAGGGCATCTCTAAAGAAGTGTAATAGTAACACCATCACGTCAAAATAGAAAACACCACCTATTGAGAGCAACAGAGGGATCTTAGTCTTGGAAAAGAGAGCAAAGAGTTGGCTAATTATAGAAAGGTCAGGTCAACTTTGATAGTGTGGGAGAAGACTGACTAAGAAGAAATGCATTTAAACGCATACACAGTAATGTACACGACATACATATGCCCAACAAACAAATAGATGACATACCCATCCATCCATCCATTCACCCATCCATTCACCCACCTATCCATTCATCCATCCATTCGCCCATCCATCTATCCATTCATCCATCCATCTATATATCCACCCACCCACTCATATGAGTAAGCTATCTACTTTGAGACTCACCCAGTCCTCATCTGGTGTAAGAATCTGACCAAAAGAATGGTTTCAGAAAGAGGCCTTGGCAGACATGGCTCTTCAGTGATTGAAGATGTATGCCATAAGTGTACCAAATTCAACCACCATCTTTTACAGTAATAATGTTTATGAGATTAGTCAAATTCAGAGAACATTTTAACCATATTAGGCAGGAAAAGGTAACAAGAGCTCTAGATAATGATATTCTAGAGATAAAAATAGCAATGACTATAGGTAGAAGTTGTTTATGCTGACATAGTGTTAAAAACACCCCAAGAGGCAATGAGAACCTATATTTTTAATCTGTATTTATTTTCTTCATCTGTCCAATAGTTTGGAAAATAGTCAGTAAGAAAACTGGAAGTAGGATATTGGGAATTATAAATGGAATTTGAGTAAGGCTATATATATATTTTTTGGCAATGAATTTCTTAGTTTTAATTTTCCCAGTACTTAGTCAAATTCCTATAATATTTCTATAAGTTCATTTACTAGTACTCTGTTACAGGACAAAATAAAACTATAAAGTGATATAGCACATGGTTAATTTTAGCCAGGTATTTGATTACATTTGTTTTCAAAGATTATAGTAGAATTTTTTTTTTTTGGCGGTACCGGGGATTGAACGCAGGGGCGTTCTCCCTCCGCGCTACACCCCTGGCCCTATTTTTTATACTTTATTTTGAGACCGGGTCTCACGAAGTTGCGGAGAGCCTCACTAAGTAGAGAGAGAGAGAGAGAGACAGGGAGAGAGAGAGAGAGAGAGAGAGAGAGAGAGAG
>PVJS01040504.1:0-18406 GCA_004027185.1 Glis glis
AGAGAGAGAGTGAGCTGAGGCTGGCCGCGAACCCGGATCCTCCGGTCTCTGCCTCCCAAAGTACTGGGATTACAAGCGTGCGCCACCACGCCCGGCAGTTTTTGCACATTTTTTATTAGTACCTAAGTATTTTATCTTTATTATTGTTATTGTAAATGTAGCTTTTGCTTTCATTATCCCTTGTAACCAGTCATTATTTATGTTATATGAAGCTATTGATTTCTGTAGGTTAATTTTATATCCTGCTATGTTATTGAATTATTTTTTTATTTCAGTTTTATCCTTTACCCTCTTGGGTTTTGCATCTGTAAAGATAGTTTTAGCCGGGCATGGTGGCTCATGCCTATAATCCCAGTACTTGAGAGATTGAGACAGGAGGATCAAAGGTTTGAGGCCAGTCTCAGCAACTTGGCAACTTGGTGAGACCCTCAGCAACTTAGCAAGACCTTGTTTCAAAGGAAAATATAAATAGGGCTGTGGTATAGCTTGGAGGTAGAATGCCCCTGGGTTCAATTCCCAATAACCCCCCCCATATAGATACAGTTTTTCTTCTGTTTTTCTAATTCTTATGCCCCAAATTGCTTCCTCTTGTCTAACTGCATTATCAGATGCATACAATATAAATAGTAGCAGATTTAGTTGTTAAGTAGTGTTAAATAGTAGTAGTGCTAGTTGGCATCCTTGCTGTAGCTCTGACTTTAGTGGTAATGTCTCTAGTTTTCCATAATTAAATTAAAAAACTGGCTTTGGGGCCTCGGTATTTTTATCTTGTTAAGGAAATACACATGTTCCTATTGAGTATTTTTAATTTGGAATGATTTTTGAATTTTATCAAAAGTCTTTTCCACATTTATAGAAGCACTTAACTGCTTATATTAGTTTCTGTTACTATAACGAGATAACCAAGGATGGATATATTATAAAGAGAAGAGGTTTATGCAGCTCAAAGGTTAGGTTCAAGGGCTCAGCTCTGGTGAATGTCTTGTGGTGAATGGTATCAGGATAGGAGTGTGACAGGAAGAAATTACATTGTGAGATGAAGCCAGAGAGCAGGGCCAATCTTGTAACTTCTAGTAGATTCTACCACTTAAAGGTCCCATCTCCTTCCTTCCTTCCTTCTTTCCTTCCTTCCTTCCTTCCTTCCTTCCATCCATCTTTCATTCTTTGTACTGGGGATTGAATCCAGGGGCATTCTACCTCTGAGCTACACCCCCCAGCTCTATTTTATTTTTATTTTGAAACAAGGTCTCCCTAGGTTGCTGAGCATCTCACTATGTGGCTGAGGCTGTCTTCGAACCTGTGATCCTCCTGTTTCAGCTTCCCAAGTACTAGGATTTACAAGCATGCGCCACCACACCTGGTTATGGTCAATTATCTTAACGGTTTTTCTAATATTGAACCACTCTTGCATTCCTGACACACATTCTACTCAATAATGATGTATTTTTAAATTGGATATTGGATCCTGTTGCTAATGTTTTATTTAGGTTTTCCTTACATCAATATTCATAAATAAAACTGATCTTCAGGGGTTTTTTTTTTGGTGTGTGCTATATTTATTAAGTACAAGTGTTAATCTTGCTTTATGAAAATTTTAGTTTTTCTCTATTTTCTATGCTCTGGAATAGTTCATGTAGCATTGGCCTTATTTGAGTTTTGAGGGTTTTATGTAATTCCCTTATGAAAACCATCTGAGTGTCATGACTTTTATAGGGTGGTTCTTTAATACTTTGGTGGAAATTCACTCAAGTATTCTGTCTCCACTGGAATCAATTTTGTAAAATTGCATCCTGAGGAAGTCATCCATTTCACCCACTTTTTTTTTTTTTTCCAGTACTGGGCATTGAATCCAGGGGCATTGTACCTCCGAGCTACGCCCCAGCCCTATTTTTTATTCTTTATTTTGAAACAGGGTCTTACTAAGTTGTGGAGGGCCTCACTAAGTAGCTGAGGCTGGCCGCGAACCTGGATCCTCCAGTCTCAGCCTCCCAAGTATTGGGATTACAAGCGTGCGCCACCACGCCCGGCTAAGGCATTATCTTTAAAAGGCCACCATCAGCTGGGAGTGGTGACGCACATGCGTCAACCCAGTACTTGGGAGGCTGAGACAGAAGGAACAAAAGTGGAAGACAGCCTGGGCAATTTAGCAAGATCCTGTATCAAAAATAAAAAATAAAGCCGGGCGTGGTGGCACAAGCTTGTAATCCCAGTACTTGGGAGGCTGAGACAGGAGGATCCGGGTTCGCAGCCAGCCTCAGCTACTTAGTGAGGCCCTGTTTCAAAATAAAGAATAAAAAATAGGGCTGGGGGTGTAACCCAGAGGTAGAATGCCTCTGGATTCAATCCCCGGTACCGCCAAAAATAAAAAATAAAAAATAAGCCGGGCATGGTGGCGCACGCCTGTAATCCCATTATTTGGGAGACTGAGATGGGAAGATTGTAGGTTTGAGACCAGCCTCAGAAATTTAGTGAGGCCCTCAGCAACTTAGTGAGGTCCTCAGCAACTTAGACCCTGTTTCAAAATAAAAAAGGGCCAGGCGTGGTGGCGCACGCTTGTAATCCCAGTACTTTGGGAGGCAGAGACCGGAGGATCCGGGTTCGCGGCCAACCTCAGTGCGCGCATGCGTACGTGATCTCTCTCTCTCTCTCTCTCTCTCTTTCTCTCTCCCCCTGTCTCTCTCTGTCTCTCTCTCTCTACCTAGTCAGGCCCTCCGCAACTTCGTGAGACCCGGTTTCAAAATAAAGTATAAAAAAATAGGGCCGGGGGTGTAGTGCGGAGGTAGAACGCCCCTGGGCTCAATCTCCGGTACCGCAAAAAAAAAATAAATAAATAAAAATAAAAAAGGTAAATTAGGCTGGGGGTGTAAGCTCAGAGATAGAATGCCCTGGGTTTAATCTCTAGTACCACAAGATTGATAGATAGATGATAGATAAGTTAGATAGATGATAGATAGATAGATAGATGATAGATAGATAGATAGATAGATAGATAGATAGATATAGAGAGGGAGATGGGGTGTAGCTCAGTGGTAGAGGGTCTCTGAGTACCACTAGATAGATAGATATCTAGATAGATAGATAGATGATAGATGATAGATAGATTGATAGATAGATGATAGATAGATAGATAGATAGATAGATAGATAAGAGTGTAGCTCAGTGGTAGAGTGCCTCTGGGTATCACAAAATAGATAGATATAGATAGATAGATAGATAATAGATATAGATAGATGATAGATGATAGATAGATAGATAGATAGATAGATGATAGAGTGTAGCTCAGTGGTAGAGTGCCTCTGGGTACCACAAGATGATTAGATAGATAGATAGATAGATGATAGATAATAGATATAGATAGATGGTAGATAGATAGATAGATAGATGATAGAGTGTAGCTCAGTGGTAGAGTGCCTCTGGGTACCACAAGATGATAGATAGATAGATAGATAGATAGATGATAGATAGATAGATGATAGATAGATAATAGATATAGATAGATGGTAGATAGATAGATAGATAGATAGATGATAGAGTGTAGCTCAGTGGTAGAGTGCCTCTGGGTACCACAAGATGATAGATAGGTAGATAGATAGATAGATAGATAGATAGATAGATAGATAGATAGATGGATGGGCAGGCTGGGGGTGTAGCTCAGTGGTAGAGCACTCTTGGGTTCAATCCCCAGTACCAAGTTTGAAAATGAACAGCCACTGTTAACACATGTTAGTGGACAGTCTGTGCTGGCCCATAAACACTTTGGGTTCCATTAACACATCATTATGGTTTTGTTTATTAGATTTTCTGCTTCTAATGGCAGTTTGAAGGATTGGACATAGAATAGGTAGGTTTTAATTGGAATAAGATGGTGAAATCCTGCCTTAGAACACTGCTCAGGGCAGGTGGCCGTACTGGTGGGGCAGTAAAATCCCTGGGGGTAGAGAATGGGAATTGTAGAGTGAGTTCCTTTTGTTTTGTAGTTTTGTCCAACAGGGTTACTACCATTGGGCCACATAATTTTGAAATGGTCACTCTTGTTGTAGCCAGTATGTAAAAATTAAAACTCCATATATATCATGGAATTTTAATATGTGAGTTCAACTTTCCTCCCTCTCAGGGATTTTTTTAGTTCACTACCCGTTATAATTTTAGAATTTAGCATTCATTCTTTTAACTTGTAGCAAAGGAGCTACTTTTGCTCTGAAAAATATTTACTAAGAGGGGTATATGATTCCTTTTTCCACGAATCTTGTTTTCTTTCCATAATTTGTGTGCAAAGGAGCTTAAGAAATATCTTAATCTTTTGTATCTAACTCTTACAAGTGCTTTTTTATTTTTATTTTTTTCTTCTGAACAAATAAATTTTATTTTTGATTTCTTATTTTTTAAATACTTATATTGATGCATTATAGTGTCACCTCATAATGTAAATCATAGTGACAGTGACACATATGCACACAGCATTACAAGTGCTCTTTTTGTATAAAAAAATACGACAATAGTGGGCGTGGTGGTGCACACTTGTAATCCCAGTACTTGGGAGGCTGAGACAGGAGGATCGCAGGTTTGCGGCCAGCCTCAGCTACTTAGTGGAGCCTCTGCAATTTAGTGAGACCCTGTTTCAAAATAAAGAACAAAAAATAGGGCTGGGGGTGGAGCTTGGAAGTAGAATGCCCCTGGGTAAAATCCCCAGCAACAAAAAGAAAAAGAAAAAGAAAAAAAGGCAATAGATACAAGGGAAATAAGTTTCCCTAGATTATATTTTTTACCACATCACACTGTGTGTGGGAAAGAGTCTTGTAAAAATCATTAATGTGAAACTAACTAGGCCAATGAGGGCTATTATTTTTTATTAGAAAATTAACTTCAAAAACGAATGTTTAGATGCGAGCTTAACAGAGTTAAAAATGCAATTAAGTTTGATTCCTTGACACTTGAAAGCTCTTTTTATACATTTGTCATTTAGTCAATAAATATTTATCAAAGGCTTCTTCTGTAGCACACGGTATGCTTCTACTCAGGATGGGGTATAAACAAGACAAGAAGCTGGCCACCAGGGCGGTGGATACCAATGGAGACGGCAGACAATAAATAAGGAAAAAATAATTACTGCTTGCAATAAATGCTAGGAAGGAAATAAACAGGGCAGGAGAGACAGATACGAATAGACTTGGGAGGCTACTTGAAAGAGGGTCTCTCAGCTGGGCATGGTGGCGCATGCTTGGAATCCCAGTACTTGGGAGGCTGAGACTGGAGGATCCAGGTTTGCTGCCAGCCTCAACTACTTAGTGAGGCCCTCGGCAACTTAGTGAGACCCTGTTTCAAAATAAAGAATAAAAAATAGGGCTGAGGGCGCAGCTCGGAGGTAGAATGCCCCTAGGTTCAATCCCCAGTACTTGAAAGGCTGAGATAGGAGGATTGCAGGTTTGAGACCAGCCTCAGCAACTTAGCGAGACTCTCAGCAACCTAGCGAGACCCTGTTTCAAACCAAAAAATAAAATTGGGCTGGGGTTGTAACTCAGAAGTAGAATGCCCCTGGGTTCAATCCCCAGTACCACACACACACACACACACACACACAAAAAAAAAAAAAAAAAAAAGAGGCACAAGTCAGGCAGGAGAAGGGCACAGTAGCCAGACTGCAGGATTTTGTAGGCCTTACTTGGTAAGGAATTTGAAGTTTTTCTAATGCTGTTTTACGCTTTTTTTTTCAGTTGTGAAAAAATAGAAATAAAATTTACCTTTTGAACCTTTTTTTTTTGGCACTGGGGATTGAACCCAGGGGCATTCTATCTCTGAGCTACACCCCCAGCCTTATTTTTTATTCTTTATTTGGAAACAGGGTCTCACTAAGTTGCGGAGGGCCTCACTAAGTAGCGGCTGGCCGGAAATCTGAGATCCTCCTGTCTTAGCCCCACGTACTGGGATGACAAGTGTGTGCCACCACACCTGGCTTCCTATTTTATTTTTATTTGGAAACAAGATCTTGCTAGGTTGCTGAGTCTCACTACTTGCTGAGGTTGTCCTTGAACCTGCGATCTTCCTGTCTCAACCTCCCAAGTACTGGGATGACAGGCCTGCACCACCATGCCCAGCTGAACCATTTTTATTTTTAATTTTTATTTTATTTTACTGGTAATAGAGATTGAACCCAGAGGTGTTCTGCCTCTGAGCTATACCTCCAACCCTATTTTATTCTTTATTTTGAAACAATGTATCACAGAAAATTTCCCTCTTGGTCATATAAAGGATTTGAGGAACTCATTTTTCTTTTCTTTTCTTTTTTTTTTTTGCGGTACTGGGGATTGAACCCAGGGGCATTTTACCTCTGAGCTACACCCCTGGCCCTATTTTTTTATCCTTTATTTTGAAACCGGGTCTCACGAAGTTGCGGAGGGCCTCACTAAGTAGCTGAGGCTGGCTGGCCGCGAACCCGGATCCTCCGGTCTCCACCTCCCAAGTACTGGGATTACAAGCGTGGCCACCACGTCCGGCTTGAGGAACTCGTTTTTCCATCAGAGAAGAGTTTATGCCTCAAATGGCTAAAAGGTTCTGATACTCATGATGGGGCCAGGAAAATCCTTGAGACGATCAATTAGAATTAATGGGTCAGTGTATGTATATGCTAAAGTCCTGGGCTTGACTTTCAGTTTTGTTTTGTTTTGTTTTTGTGGTACTGGGGATTGAATCTAGGGGTGTCCTACTACTGAGCTATACCCCCAGCCCTTTTTACTCTTATTTTATTATATTTAATTTTATTTACTCTTATTTATCTTAGGGTCTCGCTAAGTTACCTCTCATTGGCCTCCAACCTACGATCCTCCTGCCTCAGCCTCCCAAGTACTGGGATTACAGGCATGCGTCACCACTTTTAACACACAGGGTCTGGGGGGGGACGCATCTCAGATCCAAAGTACAGCAATAACTAGGTTGAAAAGGTCTACTTTTTCTTTTTTGAAAAATCTGTCTCAGGTCAGATATATTTTCTGAACCGTTCGTGGGATCCTGTGCTGCTATTTTATCTCTGGTAGGTTTCTGATGCGTATGCACTTGTATGTGTGTATTCTCGGGCATATGCTAACTCTTCTTTCAATAGATTTTGACTCTTGATACTAAAGAGGCAGATGAAATTCATTATTCTCTAGCTGAATTTAAATATCTTAGTTGTTTCGGCATACATATGGTCACATCTACAATACATCAAAAAAAAATTTTTTTTGCAGTACTGGGAATTGAACTTGGGGACATTCTACCTTTGAGCTACACCCCCAGCCCTATTTTATTATTTTTTTTTATTTGGAAACAGGGTCTCACTAGGTTGCTGAGGGCCTCACTATGTTGCTGGGGCTGGCCTCGAACCTGCGATCCTCCTGTCTCAGCCTCCCAAGTTCTGGGATTCCAGGTGAGAACTACCACAGCCGACTCACAAAAATTTTAATCAGACTTTTGGGTAAATATCTCAATAATTGCTCACATCTCCTATGTGGATGTAGGAAAAACATGAGCCATAGAAAGCTCTAAAGAGATTCATTACATAGAAGAGGCCTTTGAAGAATACAGACGCAAGACAAAGATCGATCTGCTAAAAATTTCCGTTCAGCTCTAGGTCTGGCTATAATCTTAGAATGTGTGGCGCTCTCAACACATGTTATACTTCAATAAATAGGTTTTTTAAAAGACACATATGCAAATATGCATTTGGTCCAGGCGAGTGGCTCCACAGGACCATATGGATCTGGTTGTTTTATGGAAGTTGCTTCATCTCTTGCAATAGTATAATTTGTTTGTTCTGCCTTGAAAGATTTTTCCTGACCTGTGTGCCCTGAGAATCACTATGGTTCCTCCATTTTTTAAATTTTTTTATTTTTATTTTTATTTTTTACGCGGTACCGGGGATTGAACCCAGGGGCATTCTACCTCTGAGCTACACCCTCAGCCCTATTTTTTATTCTTTATTTGGAAACAGGGTCTCACTAAGTTGCGGAGGCCTCACTAAGTAGCTGAGGCTGGCTGCGAACCCAGATCCTCCTGTCTCAGCCTCCCAAGTACTGGGATACAAGCGTGCGCCACCATGCCCAGCCTCCATTTTTTTTTTTTAAACTGGGATTAAACCCAGGGGCATTCTACCTCTGAGCTACACCCCCAGCCCTATTTTATTTTTTACTGGGAAACAGGGTCTTGCTAAGTTGCTGAGTGTCTCACTAAGTTTCTGAGGCTGGCCTCACACCACACTTGGCTGTCCATGACTTTTTTTTATCAAAATCATCTTGCAAACATATCAAAGAAGTATGACTTTTGTTATAAAAAAATTAACTTTCTGAGCCAAGCGTGGTGGCGCATGCTCATAATCCCAGTGCTTGGGAGGCTGAGACAGGCGGATCGCAGGTTCGCGGCCAGCCTCAGCTACTTAGGCCATCTGCGACTTGGTGAGACCCTGCTTCAAAATAAAGAATAAAAAAATCGGGCTGGGGGTGGAGCTCAGAGGTAGAATGCCCCTGGGTTCAATCCACAGTACTGCAAAAAAAAAAAAAACAATTAATTAATTAACTTTCTGGCCAATCATGGTGGTGCATGCCTGTAATCCCAGTACTTTGGGAGGCTGAGATAGGAGGATCACAGGTTCAAGGCCAGCCTCAGCAAGTAGTGAGACTCATCAACCTAGAGAGATCCGTTTCCAAATAAGAAATAAAAAATAGGGCTGGGGGTGTAACTTGGAGGTAGAATGCCCCTGGGTTCAATCCCTAGTACCAAAAGAAAGAAAGAAAGAAAGAAGGAAAGAAAGAAAGAAAGAAAGAAAGAAAGAAAGAAAGAAAGAAAGAAAGAAAGAAAGAAAGAGAAAAGATCTTAGCCGGGCGTGGTGGCCCACACTTGTAATCCTAGTACTTGGGAGGCTGAGACTGGAGGATCCGGGTTCGCGGCCAGCCTCAGCTACTTAGTGAGGCCCTCCGCAACTTAGTGAGACCCTGTTTCAAAATAGAGAATAAAAAATAGGGCTGGGGGTGTAGCTGGGAGGCAGAATGCCCCTGGGTTCCATCCCCAGTACCACAATAAATAAATAAATTAGTTAATTAAATTTAAAAAAGCAAAGATCTCAGCTTGGTCTATCTTCTGCTGGGAAGCCGTCCTGGAGCAGCGGGAGTTGGGGTGTGGGCCAGGGCTGCGGGGATGCGCAGTGGCAGAGCCAACCTTTCTGTGTGTTTTAGGCGGCGTCAACTCCTGGTGGAGTCTGGCGGTGAAGCAGCGCCCCCACACCCCCTCTTACCTGCCCTGGCAGCACACTCTAATTCCGACTTCTGCTGACTCTACGTTGGATTGTAACTGCCCGTTTCCTGGTCCACAGCCCCTCCGCAAGGGCAGGGCAAGGGTATCTTATAACCCTGAACGTGACACAGAGGCTGGTACTGGCCTCTCTACATCCTGTGCCCCAAGTACCGCCCCGAAAAGCCAAAGCTGTGGTCTTGTGCTGGGACAGGGTCACAGCTAAATTCATGCAGGGAACTTCCTTTTTTTAAAATTTTTTTTGGTGTGTGGTATTGAGGATTGAACCCGGGGGCTTTCTACCTCTGAGCTACACCCCCAATCCTATTTTATCTTATTATTTATTTATTTATTTTTGGTACTGGGGATTGAACCCAGGGGCATTCTGGCTCCGAGCTACACCCCCAGCCCTATTTTTTATTCTTTATTTTGAAACAGGGTCTCACTAAATTGCGGAGGGCCTCACTAAGTAGCTGAGGCTGGCCACGAACCCGGATCCTCCGGTCTCAGCCTCCCAAGTACGGGGATTACAAGCGTGCACCACCACACCCGGCTCTATTTTTTTTTTTTGAAAAAGGGTCTTGCTATAGTGCTGAGAGTCTCATTATATTGCTGAGGGTGTCCTCAAACCTGCGATCCTCCAGTCTCAGCCTCCCAAATCCTGGGATTACAGATGTGCGCCACCACACCCAGCCTTCCTATTCTTTGTTGCTTATGAATGTCAGGTCCTGGCAGGCCCCAGTGCTCTGGTAGCTGCCCAGAGAACAGGGCTGCCGGAGGGGCTGGAGCAGGAAACAGGCTGAATAAATTCAGGAACCCAGCCTTAGTTAGTTATGAAATGAAGGAAGGGAGGGAGGGAGAAAAGGAGAAAAGCCAGGCATGGTGGCACAGGCCTGTAATCCCAGGACTTGGGAGGCTGAGACAAGGAAGGTCACAGGTTTGAGACCAGCCTCAGCAATTTAGCGAGACTCTCAGCAACCTAGCAAGACCCTGTTTCAACACACACACACACACGCACGCACGCACGCATGCACGCACGCACACATGGCACTCTCCCCTGTCTACAACCCCTTCTCTTTTTGGAGGTGAACCTGTTAGGTTGAAGTTCAATTTTTAGGGGTAGAGGATTATATAATGAGTAACGTCTAATTTAATATTCATTTATTTTATGAGTATATATGTATATATAGAAGCCAGGCATGGTGGTGCACACCTGTAATCCCATACTGGGGAGGCTGAGACAGGAGGATGACAGGTTCAAGGCCAGCCTCAGCAATTCAGCGAGGCTCTCAGCAACCTAGGGAGACCCTGTTTCCAAACAAAAAATAAAAAGGGCTGGGGGTGTAGCTCGGAAGTAGAATGTGCCTGGGTTCAATCCCCAGCTCCACACACGCACGCACACACACGCACACACACACACAAGTATATATACAAGATTCAAAATCATTGAAATCAAAGGAGTTAGCTCTGCTTTATGAAAAACAAAGCATTCTGCTGTAGTACATTTTCCCATTAAAAAAAAAACAACCCTGATTTTCAGAGTCTTGCCAACGACACTCCAAATGTAAGTGCTAGATTTGCAAATGGGCTTATATTCATATTTAGAGAATATGCATATTCAGAGACTTATTATTCAGGAAATATTTGGTTATCTTCAGACTTAAGTAAAACTTACAGCTAAAAATAAGAGGGGTACAGTATAAATACTGGGGAGTGTTAGGGAGCAGGAAGAACAGCGGTGACGAAAATAGGAAGGAGAGGAAGAGGTAAGGAGAACTGGGTGTTATTTTCTGTTTGGGGTTTAGGTCTTCCCCACTACCTAAAACTCAGTTCCGTCTAGTTAATTTAATAATTAATGGGTGCCTGGCACGTAGAGGATCAGAAAACCAATTATTTGCCCATGTTCTTAGAGTAAGATAGGCAGGGGCACAAGGGAGTCATAAGGCAGCTTCCCCACTAGCCTCTCCCCCACCATTGTGAAGCTACTGGGTGGTCCAGCAGTGGGCTCTGATTGGTCTGAGTCTGTCACAGTAGCCCCGCCCCCTGCTGATGATTGGTGCAGACACCAGGCCGAAACCCTGTCTGGTGTTCCTCTGGCCAATGGTTATTCAGGAATGGGCTCATTGGTTTAGGCCAATGAGACACAAAAGGGACTCTATTGAAGGTTCCAGGGAAAGTTTCCTGGCTCCTAAAAAAGAGATTATCTAGATAATATTCCTCCTGGAAGCCTCACTGGGCATGGATAGGAGGCCCCCAAGCCACTGCGGCCTCTTGATGTTTGTCTCAGGATAAAAGTTGTCAATACAAATTGGCAAGATCAACAAAATAAAAAAAAAATTGGTCAAGAACCCCAATTAAACCTTGTTTGAACCTGTACTGATACTGAAGTCTTGGGTTTTTGAGTCAGTAGATCTTTTTATTGAATTGGCTTTTCTTTTTCTTTTTGGGTACTGGGGATTGAACCCAGGGGCATTCTGCCTCCAAGCTACACCCCCAGCCCTATTTTATTTTTATTTGGAAACAGGGTCTGGCTAAGTTTCTGAGCGCCTCAACTCAGTTGCTGAAGCTGGCTTTGAACCTGCGATCATCCTGTCTCAGCCTTCCAAGCACTGGGATTATAGGCATGGGCCACCATGCCTGGCTGGCTTTTTATTTGATTTTATTTATTTATTTATTTTTTGGTACTGGGAATTGAACCCAGGGGCATTTTACCTCTGAGTTAACACCACAGCCCTGTTTTATTTTTTTATTTTGAAACAGGGTCTCAATAGATTGCCAAGGGCCTCACTAAGTAGCTGAGGCTAGCCTCGAACCTGTGATCCTCCTGTCTCAGCCTCTCAAGTACTGGAATTACAAGCATGTACCACCACGTCTGGCTTTGAGTTGACTTTTCTCATCCTGAGGCAGATGATAAGCACATTAATACCAGTATCAGTTGTCAGAATATGCTGATATAAAAATTGCAATGAACTGGGCATGGTGGCGCACACCTGTAATCCCAGTACTTGGGAGGCTGAGACAGGAGGATTTCAGGTTCGATGCTAGCCTCAGCAACTTAGCAAGACCCTGTTTGTTTCAAAATAAAAAATAAATAGGGCTGGGGTATAGATTGGGGTAGAATGCCCCTGGATTCAACCTTCAGTGCTGAAAAAGAAAACAATTTTTAAAATAAAAATTGCAATGAAGAATAGTTCAGAAGAGCTGAGATGCTGTCACTAGGAATCCTGCAGTACAAACAATAAAGATACTAGCTATTGGAAACTAAAGTAGGCTTACAAGAATGAATTGAAATAATCCCACAAGCCGGGCGTGGTGGCGCACGTTTGTAATCCCAGTACTTTGGGAGGCGAAGACTGGAGGATCCGGGTTCGCGGCCAGCCTCAGCTCTCTCTCTCTCCCTGTCTCTCTTTCTCTCGCTCTACTTAGTGAGGCCCTCTGCAACTTTGTGAGACCCGGTTTCAAAATAAAGTATAAAAAAATAGGGCCGGGGGTGTAGTGCGGAGGTAGAACGCCCCTGGGTTCAATCCCCGGTACCGCAAAAAAAAAAGAATACTTTGAAATAATCCCACAAAACAGCTAGCAAACATTAACTAAGAGAAAACCCAAGTTGGAAATGAATCATAGAGGTTGAGAGTTAGAAGAGATCTCAACACTTAGATAGGAAAACCCCTATATTTCCTGTGCAGAAATAGGTCCCGAGAGGTTAAGGACTGACCCAAAGTCACACAGCTGTGTTGAGCAAGGTTGGGGGCCCAGTGTTCTTGAATCCCAAAGGGGGTGTTTTCTGCCGCACGACATAGTTTTCTTTCTAAAGGTATAAAATGAAGTAGGCAATTGGTATTTGAAAATGTCAGCAAAGGAAGAAGAGTGAAGAAAATACTGCATTTTTATTTGATGGGAATTGGGGAAGCTCATAATAGAAATGTGGGATATTTTGCTTTTAAATAAGACCATGGCCTTTATTCAAAAGGTGAGCGTATGTTTCAGCACGGAACCACCTGGGTAGCGGGGTTGCTAAGCGCCCCACCCCAAGCCACCAGCTCTGCCTCAGCCCAGCCTCGCCCGCCCCAGCGACACCCCCACCCCGCAGCTGTCCACCAGCTGGCTCCGCGCACGCGCGTGCTTGTGTGTCTGTGTGTGTGTGGTACTAGGGATTAAACACAGTAGCATTCTACCTCTGAGCCCTCCAGCCCTATTTTACTTTTTTGTTTTTATTTTCTTCTATTATTATTATTATTATTATTATCATTATCATCATCATCATCATTATTATTATTATTAGTGTGTGTGTGTGTATGGTACTGAGATGGAACCCAGGAGCCTTCTACCACCAAGTTACACCCCCAATCCTATATGTATATATATATTTTTTTTATTGGAAACAGGGTCTCACTAAGTTGCTGAGAGCCTCACTAAATTGCTGAGGCTGGCTGTGAACCTGTGATCCTCCTGTCTCAGCCTCTCAACTACTGGGATTACAGGTACGCACCACCACGCCCAGCTTACTTTTTTATTTTGAAACAGGGTCTCACTAAGTGGCAGAGGGCCTTGCTAAATTGCTAAGGCTGGCCTCGAACCTGCCATCATCCTGTCTCAGCCTCCCAAGTACTGGGATGACAGGGGTGCGTGCGCACCACCAGGCCCGACTCCATACATTCTTTGACAAGATCAAAGGTCAAACCAATAGTGTACTCAGATTGGTGTCCACCAACAGTGGTGCTGAAGGATGGCCCTATTTAATTTTTTTTGTTTTGAAAAAGGGTCTCTCTAAGTTGCCGAGGGTCTCACTAAATTGCTGAGGCTGGCCTCGAGCCTGCGATCCTCCTATCTCCACCTCCCAAGTACTGGGATTACAACCATGTGCCACCACGCCTGCCTTTCTCTCTTCTTTAACATATTCAAAGAGGCAGGAGATTCCCATAGAACCATATTCTCCTAAAACTGCAGTAAAATAGATCTGCAGAGTTAAAACTGGACTCTGTCTCCGGTGTTCTACTTGTTCTGAGAGCTTAAGCACGGTGTTTAATCTCCATACCTTCATTTCTTAGTCTGTTAAATAACAACTGCCCTACCTACCTTCAGGGTTACAAAGAAGATAGAAAGAGCTGAGGACTGGGAACGTGGTCGGTGAATTCTACAGTCTCTCCCCAAGTTCTACTTCAGGCCCCTCCGTTTTGGGATCAGGGAGCCAGAAATGGTGGAGGGATTTCCTTAGATTGACTCAGTCTGTTCCAGACAGGCAGGCCTAGCCCTTCCTGACACGGTGAGAGACAGGCTCCACGATAGAGATGGGGGTTACAGTCAAAACAGCCACAAGATAGCCGGTGCATGCTTGTAAGCCCAGTACTTGGGAGGCTAAGACAGGAGGATTGCAGGTTCACAGCCAGCCTCGACAACATAGTGAGACTCTCAGCAACCTAGCAAGACCCTGTTTCAAAATAAAAAAATAAAAAGGGCTGGGGGTGTGGCTCAGAGGTAGAACTCCCCTGGGTTCAATCCCTAGTTCAATCCCCTGGGTTCAAATACACACACACACACACACACACAGACACACAAATACCCAGTCACAAGACATGCTAGATGTATTCAGTCATGGCCTAATGAAGCTATATGTCCACACTGGCTTCTACCATCTTCCTTCAAATGATGCCCCAGATGTCATAAAACATACAGAATGCCAAGAGAGAGCAGTGTGAACAATCTAGCTTAATGAAACCCACTACAAAAGCAGTTTCTAGCCAGGCGTGGTGGCGCACACCTGTCATCCCAGTACTTGGGAGGCTGAGACCGGAGGATCACAGGTTCGCGGCCAGCCTCAGCTACTTAGTGAGGCCCTCCGCAACTTAGTGAGACCCTGTTTCAAAATAAAAAATAAAAAAATAGAGCCGAGTGTGGTGGTGGGGCACGCCTGTAAGTACTTGGGAGGCTGAGACAGGAGGATCACAGGTTTGAGGACAACCTCAGCAAGTAGTGAGTTTCTCATCAATTTAGCAAGACCCTGTTTCCAAATAATAAATAAATAAAATAGGGTTGGGGGTGTAACTCAGTGTTAGAATGCCCCTGGGTTCAGTCCCCAGTAACACACACACACACACACACACACACACACACACTCACACACGTTGCCTTTACCTCTACCAGTCTACTTGGGGAGTCTGCTGCCCTTGGTAATTTACCATCCTGGGAAATGACTTGTTCTGACAGGTCTCTCCCCAGCTGGAGTCATCGTTCCAAGTTATTTGTATGACAAGTTGTCCCTTGAATACGCAGCAGTCTATTCCCAGCGTGCTGATTAATCAAATCTGGGGTGTTTTTTTTTTTTCATGAATTAACTCTGTCCTTTTGTAAACTAGCTAATGAAGAAGGGTGAGTTAGTGAATTTGGAGGAGGGTTTAAATTGTCCTAATAGAATGATTTCATGAGAAGTGCTTTTGTGGACTAGAATATAGTTGTTTTTGTGTGTGTGTGTGGTACCAGGGATTAAATCCAGAGGCATTCTACCTTCAAGCTACACCCCCAGCCTGATTTTATTTCTTATTTGGAAACAGGGTCTCGCTAGGTTACTCAGAGTATCACTACTTGCTGAGGCTGTCCTTGAACCTGCGATCCTCCTGTCTCAGCCTCTCAAGTACTGGGATGACAGGCGTGCACCACCACACCCAGTGAATCTAGTTGCACAAATGAATGATATAAGTTGTGGGATCCAGGGAGCAGGTCTTCACCCTAGACTTTCTTCAAGGTTTCTGCTGTTATACCATTAGCATTTTTTTTTTTTTTTTTGCAGTAACGGGGATTGAACCCGGGGCATTCTACCTCCGCACTACACCCCAGGGCCTATTTTTTTATACTTTATTTTGAAACCAGGTCTCATGAAGTTGCGGAGGGCCTCACTAGGTAGAGAGAGAGAGAGAGAGAGAGAGAGAGAGAGAGAGAGAGAGAGAGACAGGGGGGAGAGAGAGAGCTGAGGCTGGCCGCGAACCTGGATACTCCGGTCTCCGCCTCCCAAAGTACTGGGATTTCAAGCATGCGCCACCACGCCCGGCCCATTAGCATTTTTTTGAGGGGTGGAGGTACTGGGGATTGAATCCAGGGGCATTCTACCTCCCAGCTAATCTCCAACCCTTTTAATTTTTTATTGTGAAACAAGGTCTTGCTAACTTGCTGAGGGTCTCACTAAATTGCTGAGACTGACTGCGAACCTGCGATCCTCCTGTCTCAGCCTCCCAAGTACTAGGATGACAAGCATGTGTCACCACACCTGGCTACCTCCAACCCTATTAATTTTTTATTTTGAAACGATTTCGCGAAGTTGCTGAGGGTCTCACTACATTGCTAAGGCTGGCCTTGAACCTACGATCCTCCTGTCTCAGCCTCCCAAACACTGGGATTACAGGTGCATGCCACCATGCCCAGCCTCGGTCCAAGTTGAAAGTAGAAACTAAAATGACAAGACTATAGACGTGCACCGGTGGGGAGATGGAGATATAGATGAGGTAGACCAAGAACGAGGAGTGCGGCGATGCAGCTTGATCAGGCAGGGTCTACAGTCATTACTTTGTGATAATTATTTTAGACACCATCTGCTTACTAATAATCATGTTTAAAAAATCAGGACCTAGCAGGGCGTGGTGGTGCACGCTTGTAATCCCAGTACTTAGGAGGATGAGACCAGAGGATCGCGGGTTCGTGGTCAGCCTCAGCTACTTAGTGAGGCCCTCTGCAACTTAGTGAGACCCTATTTCAAAATAAAGAATAAAAAATAAGACTGGGGGTGGAGCTCGGAGGTAGGATGCCCCTGGGTTCAATCCCCAGTACCGCAAGAAAAAAAAAAATCAGGACCTTCCTTCAGCCCCCACAGATTGTTTGTTTTAAATTATTTGGTCTATCTAACAACTGGTGGGAAATTACCAGAAGCTTTCTGGGAAAATTCTCGAATCCGTGTACCCAGACGTGACTATTTCAACTCCATGAGCCTCTCATCGCGTTTATTTTTGTCACAGTATTCTTCTCTTGTTTTGATCCGCCTTTGACTTTTCTGCCTCGCCAACCCAGATTCCTCTGTCGCCGGAGATGTCTTTCACTCTCATTTTAAAACACTCAACTCTTTTCTTTGGAGCGTTCTGTAGCCCGAAGAATGAAGACGGCATTGTCTAGTTGGGCTGCTGACCCATGCGCCATCTTCAGGAAGCCAAACCATTTTCCTGTGGCTTATTATTCTTTCTAGCAAGGTCCCCGCAAACATATGCTCTTTGGAGAATGGCGATAATCCCATCTGTTTTTCTTTCCTTTTCTTTTTAATATAAAATGTGGAGCCCGGCATGGTGGCGCACGCTTGTCATCCCAGTCCTTGGGAGGCTGAGACCGGAGGATCCGGGTTCGCGGCCAGCCTCAGCTACTTAGTGAGGCCCTCCGCAACTTAGTGAGAATCTTTTTCAAAATAAAGAATAAAAAATAGGGCAGGGGGTATAGCTCAGAGGTAGAATGCCCCTGGGTTCAATCCCCAGTACCGCCAAAAAAAAAAAGTTTTCTATGGATTCTTATTTTTCTCCCTGTCCATCTGTTGTCACAAAATTATGAGTGAGGAATAGCAATTATCATAAGTGCAGAATAACCCAAGTGTGGTTCTTGCTAGTTTTGGAAAAGATTTGAGTACTGTGTACATCTTCGTCTGAAGCAGTAAAATATCAGTGAAATCTCCATGCCTCCAGGAGGTAGATAATTTTATATTATTGTTTAGTTAAGGATAATGAAGTAGTATGAAGTTAATTAAGTCCAGCAGTCATGATATCAATGTCACCAAACCACAGCAAGAGAGATTTCCATATTCAGAATCCAAAGCGTCATTCATTCATTCTTTCTTTTTTCTTTCTTTCTTTACTTCTTTGTGGAACTGGGGATTGAAGCCAGGGGCATTCTACCTCTGAGCTACACCCCCAGCCCTATTTTTTATTCTTTATTTTGAAACAGGGTCTCACTAAGTAGCGGAGGGCCTTACTAAGTAGCTGAGGCTGGCTGCGAACCCGGATCCTCCGGTCTCAGCCTCCCGAGGACTGGGATTAAAAGTGTGCGCCATCACGCCCAGCCTTATTTATTATTTCTTTTTTTTTTTTTTTTGCGGTACTGGGGATTGAACCCAGGGGCATTCTACCTC
>PVJS01040505.1:0-18404 GCA_004027185.1 Glis glis
AAAGGAATATTGGATTTTTTTGGGGGGGTGAGATTGAACCTAGGGCCTCATGCATGCTAGGCAAGTGCTCTGTTACTGAGCTACATTCCTAATTCCCAGGCCTTTTTTTAAAAAATTTGAGACAAGGTATTACTAAATTGCCCAGACTCACCTTAAATTTGTTAATCTCCTACTTTAGCCTACTGAATAGCTGGGATTATAGTTATGTACCACCAAGCCTGGGTTTCGATGTTACTTTTTTTTTCTTTCTTTTCTTTTCTTTTCTTTTCTTTTCTTTTCTTTTCTTTTCTTTTTTTTTGTGTGGTGCTGGGAATTGAACCCAGAGGTATTCTACCTCCGAGCTATACCCCCAGACCGATTTTATTTCTTATTTGGAAACAGGGTCTCACTAGGTTGCTGAGAGCCTAACTAAATTGCTGAGGCTGTCTTGGAACCTGCGATCCTCCGATCTGAGACTCCCAAGTACTAGGATTACAAGCGTGCACCACCATGCCTGGCTTGATGTTACTTTTCAAAATCTATTTTGAGAGTTTCTTATACTTTACTCTATATTCAGCCTCTGCCTCTATTCTGTAGACTTCCTTGCTAATCAGTGTTGGGAAGGTGGACAGAAATAGATGAAGAGATTATAGCAGGAACTTTGTCCTTACTGTTAGCTCTCACAACAGAGGTCTGGAGTTCACAGCAGAGCAGCCTCAGGGAGAGTGGAGAAAGGGCAAGAGCATGCTGGCCTCTACAGAGCTGCACGTAGGGTGTAAATAACGTGGACTTTTCCTTTCTTACACCTGGTTCCTGGTGTAAACAGTGGGTAGAAGAAAGTACTATATGGAAATAGGCAGTTTGTCTACGTTATGAGAAATTTGAAGATATGGCTTCTGGAATTAGCTTTTTTTGTTTCATAATTATACCGTGTATAGTGATATGGCTTCTGGAATTAGCTTTTATGTTTCATAATTATACCTTGTATAGACAAGTCTTAGGTACTAAAAATAAAATAAAAGAGAGAGGTTTTCTGCTGAAGCCTGCTCTGGAAAGGCTGGACTACTGTTTTCAAAGTTTCGTTTGAAATTAAAATCCACTTCAGGAATCCTAGGTTCTCAGGAAAGCCCTAGCACTGACCTTTCAGCCATGAGTCACCTGTTAACTGGTTGAGCCTAATAAGCTTAAAGATGTAAATGGAATCCAAAGAAGAGGATGCAAGGTGCACAGACACACACACACACACACACACACACACACACACAGAATGGAAAAAGATGAACTAATTATCAGTGGTTTTAGCTTCTCTTCTGTCAGTAAACACCCTGACCCAGTCGGCTCCTTCTTTCCCTGCCCTTCACGTCTTATTTAGTTCTACATGTCTCCAATTTGAAAGCACAAGCTTCCAGGGATGGGAAAGTTAGGTACACCTATGCAGTTTGTCTTTTTCCAGGAAGCTTACCTTGAGACACTGGAATAGTTTTAATCCTCTTATTTTCTGTACAAATCACATCAAAAGGCATTAATTTTGCCATTTGGACATAAAATCACTATAAAACGAAAGTATTATTTTATACCACACAGAGTTTATCAGACTCCAGCCCGGGCTTCCTGATTTTCAAGTGTAGTCATTGAGATGTCCTTTCTACTTCTTAAACTGAAAATTATTTTTTACATTATATCAGGGTATCAACTCATGAGTAGTATACATTCCTTTATCCCTACCCTCTAGTACTGACCCCTGTCCCTAGTAGCTCTCGACATCTTTTCTTTGTATACAAAACTTTGGTGATGAGTATGTCAGAAGGAGACCTGGAAACCTTAAACATATGTAGAATAACGTTTGAGATGTGTGTGGTTTTTTGTTTTGTTTTGTTTGCGGTACGGGGATGGAACCCAGGGGCATTCTACCTCTGAGCTCCACCCCCAGCCCTGTTTTTTATTCTTTATTTTGAAACGGTCTCACTAAGTTGCAGAGGGCCTCACTAAGTAGCTGAGGCTGGCCATGAACCTGCGATCCTCCTGTCTCAGCCTCCCAAGTACTGGGATTACAAGTGTGTGCCACTACGCCCGGCTTTGAGATGTGTTTTACTATGCTGCCTTTTTAGTTACTTGTTATCTACTTACCTTTAAGATTTATCATCAGAGCTGGGCATAGTGGCGTATACCTCTAATTCCAGTATCAGGAAGGCTGAGACAGGAGAATAGCAGGTTCCTGGCCAGCCTAGCAACTTAGTGAGGCCCTCAGCAACTTAATGCGACTCTATTTCCAAATAAAAATAAAATAGGGCTTGAGGTGTAGTGCAGAGGTAGAATGCCCCTGGGTTTAATCCCCAGTACCCCCCAAACTATAGCTAGCTAGCTAGATATATATATTATATAATATATATATTATAGATGAACTATATATATATTAGATAATATGTATCTTGCATAAGGATTAATAAGAGAAAAATTATGTGTGTGTGTGTATAATTTATATATGTATGTATATATTAAGAGCAGGTAAGCCGAGTGTGGTGGCACACACCTATAATCCTAGTACTTGGGAGGCTGAATCAGGAGGATCACAGGTTTGAGGCCAGCCTCAGCAACCTAGTGAAGCTCTCAGCGACTTAGCAATACCCTGTTTCCAAATAAAAAATGAAATTGTAGCTAGAAGTAGAATGCCCCTGAGTTCAATCCCCAGCACCACAAAAAAAAGAAAAGAAAAGAAAAGAAGAAAAGAAAAGAAAAGAAAAGAAAAAAAGTCTACCTAGAATTGGAATCACTAGCAGTTCTTCCAGCAGGTGTCACCCTTCCTCCTTTTCCCAAAGCTGTCCAATTGTTTTGGACTGTTCCTTGTATTTTGAGTGATATTTAAATTCAGAAACAAGACTGTCTTTTAGAAGAAGGATCAGTACAGGTGGCCAGTGCCACTGACTGTCCTAAATTATAAAGAAAGGGGAAAACAAAAACACATAAGAGAGTATGAAAAGGAGAAGACAGTGAAGGGGGAGAGAAAAAATGCATGTGCATTTTGGGGAGTGGCGGGATATCACTAATCATTGCTTCACATAACACAGAATGCTTATGTGTTGCCTAGAACCTCATTTTTCTAGACCACCTCCCCCATCAAACAAAAGGCCAATAAAAAGTAAATTGATCAGGAGGCTGAGGCAGGAGGATTGCAAGTCTGAGGCCAACCTGAGCAATTTAGTGAGAGCCTGTCTCAAAGTAAAATGTTAAAAGAGTAAGGGGTGGCCAAGAATAGTGGTGCATGCCTGTAATCCCAGTACTTATGAGGCTCAGACAGGAGGATTGCAAGTTTGAGGCCAGCTTCAGCAATGTAGCAAAACCTTCAGCAACTTATCAAAATGCTGTTTCTAAATGAAAATAGGGCTGGCAGTGTAGCTCAAAGAAATAAGGAAGGAAGGAAGGAGAGTGCCCCTGGGTTCAATCCCCAGTACCACAAAAAAATAGTAAATTTATTTATAAATAAATTGATGAATGGTACTTATTTATCTGTCAAAGTGCTTGTGCCATACATTTGTAATACCATGAGTATGAGCTATCAGGATTAAAGTTCTGATGGCTCATATGGAAACCTGAATAGAATATGTGGTCATTCTACATGAAACACACAATTTCCTGGGCATTCGGAGTTACAAGCAGAGTCCGTGAGGTGCCTAAGTCAGTTCTGCAGAGCCAGACTGCACCTAGCAGATTCTGAAACCTGCACTTGTTCGTATCCTTTATTCCTAATCCATTTCTAATTCAAATAAAAAAAAAACTAACCAGAGGAAACAGTAGTGTGACTGAATTAATTGCAGAGGAGCCAAAGACACAGAATGACCCTAAGGGTCACCACACTTCCTGTTTTTCTGGTCTCAAATCTGGTTATCTGGTCACTACATTCCAGAATTTTCTCCTATTGGTCTTTTCTTTTATTTTCTTTCTTGTGTTACTGGGGATTGAACTAAGGCATTCTACCTCTGAGCTACACCCCCAGTTCTTTTTATTTTTTGTTTGAAAACAGAGTCTCACTAGGTTGCTGAGAGTCTTACTATGTTGTTGAGGCTGTAATCGAACCTGTGATCCTCCTGTCTCAGCCTCCCAAGTACTGAGATTACAGGTGTGTGCCACCACATCCGGCTCCTGTTGGTGTTTCTGAAATCTGAAAATGGCCACTAGGTAGTTTTTATTCCTAAGGAATCACCTAGGATTTCAGGGAATCGCTTGCTTAACTCTGATGAAAATGAGAAACACATGTAAAAAACTCAGGAAAAGTCAGGGCTAAAAAATAAGGGAGTTGAACTAAATTAAAGTGCCTTCCAGCCAGGTGTGGTGGTACATGCTTGTAATCCCAGTACTTGGGAGGCAGAGACCAGAGGATCCGGGTTCGCGGCCAGCCTCAGCTACTTTGTGAGGCCCTCCACAACGTAGTGAGACCCTGTTTCAAAATAAAGAATGAAAAATAGGGCTGGGGGATGTAGCCTGGAGGTAGAATGCCCCTGGGTTCAATCCCTGGTTACCACCAAAAGAAAAAAAAAAGTGCCTTCCAAGGTCTGGATTGTGAATTTTTTAAAATTTACCTTTATTAAGTAGAAATAACCATCAGAAGTTGAGTGTGGTGGCGCATGCCTGTAATCCCAGTCAGTACTTGGGAGGCTGACATAGGAGGATCGCAGGTTCGAGGGCAGCCTCAGCAAGTAGTGAGACTCTCATCAACCTAATGAGACCCTGTTTCAAAATAAAAATAAAATAGGGCTGGGGGTATAGCTCAGAGGTAGAATGCCCCTTGGCTCTATCCCCAGTACCACCAAAAAACAAAAAAACAAAAACAAATACAAATAAGAATTATAGTCTGCCAGGTAATAAATCCTTATTAAAACAGGCACTCAGTTGAAACTAGACAGGAAAACAAGCTCTATTATACAAGTTCATGGAGATCTGGCCAAACAAAGAAAATACTGTAATTCTGCAGCTTTCAGAAAGCCAGTTCAGTTCAAAGCCAGCAGAGTGGGAGTCCTAGCATGCTTTTATTCTCCTGTGCACCAAGAGGCCCATTGTGTCTGAACAGACTCATCACCAGTGAGTTCCCTTTGTGACCCTGATAGCAGGCCTTAAGGGAAAAGAAAAAAGAAAACAACAAAAATATGTAGAATTCTCAGCACCCAAAGCTCTGACCAATGGATACGGACTCATAAATTAAAGGGATATGGAAATATAGGCCAAGACCTCATTTTTCAGGAACATGTAAGCAAAATAATATCAAATCAGTGAAAATATATTTGATACTTTTTACTAAGTCTGAAACACTTTTGGTAGCCAGGCATGGTGGCATACGCCTTGTAATCCCAGTACTTGGGAGGCTGAGACAGGAGGATCTCAGGTTTGAGGCCAGCCTCAGCAACTTAGACCCTGTTTCAAAATAAATAAAACAGGAAGCTTTTAAGATCTCATCTTGATGTATTTTCAGGATAGGGATAGTCAGGAAGGCCTCTTACTCTGTACCTCAAACAAAGAACCCATTCCTAAAGACTTCTTTCTTAACCGTTCCATATCTGATAATAAGATTTAGTGAGAAATTAGATCCATGTTAAATCCTATCCAAAGGGCTGTATTGCATCCACTGGTGTGGACTGTGATAATATTGTTTATAATAGCATTTATCACACTTTTGGGTTTTATGATCCCTACACATTCCTAAAATTAAGACCCCAAATAACTTTTGCTTATGTGGGCTATATCTATTGATATTTATTATATTACCTATTAAAACTAGGAATTTAAAAACTATGTTTATCAATTCACTAAACCTATTACATAGTAACATAAATAGCATATTTTTATGAAAAATAACTATATCTTCCCAAACAGAGCAAAAAAATTAATGAGACGTGACATTGATTTACATTTTTTTGTTTTGTTTTGTTTTGTTTGGTTTGGTTTGGTTTGGTTTGGTACGGGGATTGAACCCAGGAGCATTCTACCTCCAAGCTACAGCCCCAGCCCTTTTTTATTTTTTTGTTTTGAAACAGAGTCTTGTTAGGTTGCTGAGAGTCTCACTAAGTTGCTAACACTGGTCTCAAACCTGTGATCCTCCTGTCTCGGCCTCCCAGGTACTGGGATTACAGGCATGTACTACCTAGCCTGGCTTGATTTATTTATTTATTTTGCGGTACCGGGTATTGAACCCAGGGCGTTCTACCTCCGCGCTACACCTCCGACCCTATTTTTTTTATACTTTATTTTGAAACTGGGTCTCACGAAGTTGCGGAGGGCCTCACTAGGTAGAGAGAGAGAGACAGAGAGAGAGAGAGAGAGAGAGAGCGCTGAGGCTGGCTGCGAACCCGGATCCTTTGGTCTCCACCTCCCAAAGTACTGGGATTACAAGTGTGCACCACTACGCCCAGCTCTGGCTTTATTTATTTATTTATTTATTTATTTATTTATTTATTTTTGCGGTACCGGGGATTGAACCCAGGGGCATTCTACCTCCGCGCTACACCCCTGGCCCTATTTTTTTATACTTTATTTTGAAACCGGGTCTCATGAAGTTGCGGAGGGCCTCACTAGGTAAAGAGAGAGAGAGAGACAGAGAGAGAGAGAGAGAGAGCTGAGGCTGGCCACCATCCCGGATCCTTCAGTCTCCGCCTCCCAAAGTACTGGGATTACAAGCGTGCGCCACCACGCCTGGCTATTTATTTTTTTTGAAGTACAGGGGATTGAACCCAGGGGCATTCTATCTACGAGCTACACCCCCAGCCCTATTTTTTTTATTCTTTATTTTGAAATAGGGTCTTGCTAGGTTGCAGAGGGCCTCACTAAGTAGCTGAGGCTGACCGCAAACCTGCAATATTCCTGTCTCAGCCTCCCAAGTACTGATTGATTTACATTAAAATATTTTTTAATGTTTGACTTAAAAGAAGAAAGGTGGATTTTCATATTTGCATCTATATTAGGTCTATTGTAATATGTTGTTTGGGTGAAAGTATATTTAAAAATTCTAGCCTCACACAGTAATGGGAGACAGATGTATTTTAATACATCTGTCTTTTCAGATAATTGTGAATATTCTTTAATACTACATGAAAATGGAATCATTGGTAGTTTCTTAAGGATTAATTGTAGTGTTGGGATCTGAAACTATATCAGTGATCTTTTCATACTATTACATTAAAATGCATGAAACTGTCCTGTTTTTAATGAACATTTTATCCATGAATGATTTTATAATGTCATGCATTGGTCATTTGGAAAATATTGACTCAGTGAGTTATTCAGTTTTTCCAAATGTTGACCATTTTGTTATACAACTTCAAAAATTATATTTGTTAATATTTCTAGTGATCTCATCAGAAAAATCTTTAACTATGAGAAAGCTGTCAAACTCATGGTGGTTAGATCCAAGTTTTCCAAAATTCTAATTTTAGCTTGGAAGTTGGCATTTTACCATGGGCAACCAATACTGTCACTTGTTTTTCTGCAAGTTACAGACTCACTTCTTTCCTTTTAGAGAAAATGTCAGCCGGCTATCCAGGCCTGAATAACCATAACTGTCTGCCAGTTGTTCTTCCATATAAAACAGTGTTGAATGAAAAAAAAATAGTGGTTGGTTTAAGTGTGTAATTCAATGGCTCAAGTGCTTTGTGTGGAATTCCCAAATTGTCACAGAGAATATTACAAAGGAAATATTTTCAAGGATTGAGATTTAATACAACAAATGGTTTGTATTGCCATTTATTGAGTGTTCTTAACTGAATCTGGCTGATTTTTACACAGGAATGCATGGTGGTGAAGGATACCATCACTGTGCAGGGTCGATTCCACACAATCTTTTGCCACTGCCTTGGTTTATGCATTGCCAGTGTTACCCCCTATTGCTTTTGCACAGTCATTGAAAATGTCAATACAGTGAAAAATGTAAGAGAAAGTATTATGAGAGTCGTTTTGAACTCCACAGATCCACCCCTAGAGTTCCATGGATCACACTTTGCGACTCCTCGGTTTATCTGAATGTTCCAGTTCATTAAATCACCATAAGTGCTCATGCTTTTAAAACTCTAGATGTATCATTCCTTGAATCGATAGACATTCAAGATGATTGCACTGTTAGTTATAGTAATATTCTGCTGGGGTGATAACCAAGGTCATTGTCTTTGCTTCTCTTTCTTCAGGTGACCTGGTGATTCTTGATGGCATACCCACAGCAGGCTGGCTGCAGGGCCGAAGCTGCTGGGGTGCCCGGGGCTTCTTCCCATCTTCATGTGTTCGTGAGCTCTGCCTCTCCTCCCAAAGCCGGCAGTGGCACTCACAGAGTGCACTGCTTCAGATTCCCGAATATTCCATGGGACAAGCGCGTGCCCTGATGGGGCTTTCTGCCCAGCTGGATGAGGAGTTGGACTTCAGGGAAGGAGATGTGATTACCATCATTGGAGTTCCTGAGCCTGGCTGGTTTGAAGGGGAGTTAGAGGGTCGAAGAGGAATTTTTCCAGAAGGTTTTGTAGAGCTTTTAGGGCCCCTGCGGACTGTGGATGAGTCGGTAAGTTCTGGAAATGACTGTGTTGCTAATGGTGAAGTAGATATCCCTCTAGGAGAAGAAGAGAGAGGGCCAGATGAGGAGGATGAGCAACCAGGGGCCTATGGAATTGCCCTCTACAGATTCCAAGCCCTGGAACCGAATGAGTTGGATTTCGAGGTAGGGGATAAAATTCGAATCCTGGGGACCTTGGAAGATGGCTGGCTAGAAGGATGGCTGAAGGGCAGGACAGGCATCTTTCCTCACCGGTTTGTAAAGTTATATCCTGACCCCAGGGTGGAGGAAGCCATGGTTCTGCCTCAGGAAAGCAGCCTCACCAAGACCCCAGAAAACTCTTTGGATGACGTGGAGAACTCCTTAGTAATGGAGGAACCAACACATGAATCTCCTGAGTACGAAGCAGAAAAGCCCAACTGTTTGCTTTCTGAAGCCTCCATGTCTCCCCTAGAGCACCTGCCTCCTGAGTATGACGTAAGTAACTCAAATCAAGATGAAGGCCCTGCAGGAGGGCCCCCCAGAAGCCCAGGTGCAGTGCAGGAAAAGCCTGTTTCTGAAGACTCTTCCATGATCGATCCTTCAGAGGTAGTCAATGGTATTTCCTCCCAACCTCAGGTACCTCTTCATCCCAAATTGCAGAAAAACCAGTATTATTCTACAGCAGGAGGGAGCCACCAAAGCTCAGAACAGTTCTCTGAATTTCTTCCGTTAGAAGCCAGGACTAGAGACTACTCGAGCCTACCTCCCAGAGGCACGTATGCCCAGCGGCGATCCTTTCAGAAGCCAGGGCCCCCTCTTCACAGGAGCTCTTCCCTGGCAACCTGCAGGGTAGCCAAACCCAGCCAACTGAGCCTGCAGCTCCAGGGCATGGCAAAGTGTGCTAAGAAGCACCTCGCATCCAAAGAAAATGCCTCTACCTTCTGCTCCACGTCAGAGAGATCACAGCGGAAGCCTGATCCACATGGCCAGGGGCCTGCTATGGATGTAACAGCGCTGTCACAGGGAGAGGGCAGCATTGACCTGGATTCCAAGTTGACACAGCAGCTGATAGAGTTTGAGAAGAGCCTGTCAGGGCCTGGCACAGAGCCCGATAAAATTTTACGCCACTTTTCAATCATGGACTTCAATTCTGAGAAGGATATTGTCCGAGGTTCCTCAAAGTTAATCCCTCCACAGGAGCTGCCTGAGAGAAGAAAGGCCCGAAGGCCGCCTCCACCCCGACCCTGTACTCCAGCATCCCCTTCTCCCCACTTGCTGCTTGACCATAGCCCGAAACCTGCGCCCCCCTTGGCCATGCGGCCCTCTCGCCCAGCTCCCCTGCCTCCCTCCACACAGCAGAGAATGAACGCAGCCTCCCCCAAACCCCTCTCCTGTCAGGAGGGCCCTGAGCATATGGAAAAGAGTGTGGACCAGACTGCCCCGTGCCCCTTAGTGCTGGTGAGGATTCAAGAAATGGAACAAGACTTGGACATGTACACCAGGGCTCAAGAAGAGCTAAACATGCTGCTGGAAGAGAAGCAGGATGAGTCCTTAAGGGCAGAGACCCTGGAGAATCTCGAGTTCTATGAGAGCAACATTGAAAGTTTGAATCTGGAACTCCACCAACTGAGAGGTGAGTGATGAGGAAATAATGTATGATTGTTTTCAGGCACCTACCAGTCCCAGTAACTACCTGCGCATGTGTTTTAGGGATGCCTGCCGTCTTTGATTGAGGGAACGGTTTGAATTTTCATCACCCAGTTTCTGATTCTGTCACCACGATTAGAGTGCTCTGTCTTGGCATCTCCCATGATCACTGTATCCTCTGACTTTATCTCCTGCTCCTGAGGAAACTGAAATTTGTACCTTTGTGGTCCAGGGATGAGATTTCAGCAATAATAATACCTAACATTTATTAAAGAACCTCAGACCCCTTAAAGATATGGGGATAATTCATAAGGGTACTTTATAGAAAAGGAAACTAGGATTTACTGAGATTAATATGCCAAAGGAGCTGGGACTTAAGGTAATATTTTTTAGCACTACAGTTTACTACCTCCCACCTTGTACATTCCAAAATTATATTCTAAGCTGGGCATGGTGGTACACACCTGTAATCCCAGTACTTGGGAGGCTGAGACAGGAGTATCGCAGGTTTGAGACCAGCCTCAGCAACTTAATGAGACTCTTAGCAACCTAGCGAGACCCTGTTTCAAAACAAAAAACAAAAAGGGCTAAGGCTGTAGCTCAGAGGTAGGAATGCCCTTGAGTTCAATCCCTAGAACCACACACACACACACACACACACACACACACACACACAAATTCATATTATGTGACCAGTCTCTGAAGACTTCATATTCACTAGACTCACAGGAGAAATAAATTATAAAGTAGGAAGAGTATAAGAGGGAGCCAACAGTAATTGGTCTAGGGCACTAGGAGAACGAACTACACGTCACTTTTGGCCTGTGTACCAGAGACCTTTGAACATACATGTCATCAGGAAAGTAAATGATAAAAATGAATCTGGGGATCTAGGAATTGCAGGATAATAATAAGAAATAAAAGCAGAAGAATAGTGGTGCAGGTCAAGTTGGCAGACTGAGCGTGCAGCCCTATCTCCTTCTACCTTAGGTCTCTAAAAGAGATTGAGAACAGTATAGTTTTAAAATTTCAACAATAAAGAATATTATTGGAGCCAGGTAATCCCAGTACTTGGGAGGCTGAGATCGGAGGATCCAGGTTCGCAGCTAGCCTCAGCTACTTAATGAGGCCCTCCAAAACTTAGCGAGACCCTGTTTCAAAATAAAGAATAAAAAATAGGGCTGGGGGTGTATCTTGGAGGTAGAATGCCCCTGGGTTCAATCCCCAGTACCGCAAAAAAAAAAGTATTATTGGAAGTCTGGAAATCAAGTCATCATCTGAAAGATGGAAAGTAGATGGTATTACAGATAGGGAGGAAACCTCTATCCAAAATATGCTTGGGAAAGGAGCAAACAAGGGAACTCCAGAGTCAGACATGTGGCAGTAGGAGGGGTCCTGGGACAAGTTTAATGTGACTGACTGGGGAACAGCTGAACCCCAGGTTCACCTATGCTGAACAGGAGCAGCAATAACATATGTCCTTGAGCGCTAGGAGAGGTCCCCATGAAGGTGTTCATGAGTACCTGAGCTCTTGGGGGAATGCCAGGTTCCTTGATGACTTCAGAGTGCCTGAAAAGGGAACCTCCACTAGAGGCTGCATCCCAAAGCCATAGCAAGCTCCAGGATCTTCCCTCATTTTCCACACTTACAAGTTTCAGGATACAGCTCTGAACTATTCTTGTGTTACATATGAAGTTGGGAGAACTGAAGTCCCTCAAATTGTAGGTAGCAGAGACTTCTCAGTAATAATACTTTTTAGAATGAATAATATTCCACCAAAGTATGCTGTCTTCTATGCTTAAGAACACTGAAGTGTGTTAAATGGACATGTGGATTAACAGGCTGAAGTACTAAGTGAAGAAATTGCCATTCCTGCTTATTCACTGGACCTTTTCAAGACAACTTTAGTAATTCAGCCAGTGTTCTTACTATATATATATATTTTTTTTAATTGTTAAAAGTTCAATAGTGTGAAAGACCTACAGTAATTAGATGGTGTCTCAATCAGGAAGAATTTTAAAAATTTGATCCCACCAAATATAACATTGGGAATGTTAGTGTTGTCTGGTATGTTTATTCAATAGGCGTATTGTTTACATCTACTGCTAGTATGATGAAAGTACTTATTCCTTGCAGTCACAGACAATGCCTCTTGACCCCTTAAAGTCCCAAGTTTTCAATTCTGCAACTGTTTCAATGAAATTGACATAGTGCATTAAAATGGTTGGAAATCATCACCTAGAGCTGATATAATTATTGTCATTAATGATATCATTACTAATATTAATGAATATTATCACTAATCACTCACCTATGTTTTTCTCAAGAGAATAGAATTCTAAAAACATAAATATTTAAAATACTTATTTCAAAGTTCCCATAAGTGGTATATTTGTTGCTCGATTTAATTTGTGTGTGTGTATGTGTGTGTGTGTGTATGAGAGAGAGAGAAAGAGAGAGATACTGGGGATTGAACCCAGGGGCATTCTACCTCTGAGCTACACCCCCAGCCCTATTTTATTTATTTATTTTGAAACGGGGTCTCACTAAGTTGCAGAGGGCCTCACTAAGTAGCTGAGGCTGGCCGAAAACCTGCGATCCTCCTGTCTCAGCCTCCCAAGTACTGGAATTACAAAAGTGTGCACCACCATGCTCAGCTCAATTTAAGTTTGTTAGATGTTCCATAAATGGGATGATGGGACATAATGGGTTAAGGCCCTCTTTTTCTGTGTTCATAAAAGATATATTCAACAATAGTTCATCAGTTTGAACACCAGGCTTTACTTTTCTAATCTAGTCCTGTATAACCTCTATCTTGAAATTTAAAGGTTTAAAGAATTTTCAATACAGCCATTTATCTGATCCTGGTCAGTATTATATTTAGCTGTTTAAATACCTCTCAAGAAAACAGATACTACCTATTAGTGTATCATTTCCCACATACTTGGTGTAGTATTCTACACATAGTAGGGACTCATTAAATATCTGCTGTTAGGGTTTAGATTTGGAATGTCCCCCCAAAGCTCATGTGTTCAAGGCTCAGTTCTCCATATGGCAGTGTCCAGAGGTGGGCTTGGAAAATGATTGGGTCATGAGAGCTCTGACCTTAACAGTGGATTCATCCATTGGCAGTTGGACGACTGGGAGGTGGTGGAAACTAGGCAGGTGTGTCGTGGTTGGAGGAAGTAGGTTACTGGGGGTATGTCCTTGGAGACTGTATCTTATCCTGGGCCCCTTCCTCTCTGCCTCCTGGCTGCCATGAGCTGAGCATCTTTCCTCTATGATGATATCCTACTGTACCTTAGGCCCAAAGCAATGAAGCCGGGCAACCATGGACTGAAACCTGTGAAACTGTGAGCCACATTAAACCTTTCCTCCAAGTTGTTTGTGTCAGGTATTTTGGTCATAGCAACTAACACACCTGATGAATAGCAACTAACACACCTGATGAATAGCAACTAACACACCTGATGAACTGAATTGAACTGGATGAGGTTAAATTGAATTGCCTACTTTACCTTCCATTGCCCTAAAAGACCTTCTACCTCCGTTGTTACTTTGAACTTACACTTCTGGGGACCTGAGGAGTGTCAGTGCAGAGATGCCAGCTCCCTTGTCACACACAGTTAAGGTAGCAAAATAGTCCAGTGCTGTGCAGACCCACAGTGAGGCTCTGTATTGTAGCTACTGCTCCTCCTTATGAGGTCATGAGGGCTCATTTTCTAGAAACTCTAGTGTTTTTTTCATATCTGACATATTACCCATCATATTTTCTTATTTCCTGTAATTTCTTTTGACTTTTTTTTATTTTTTCTTTACATATGGCAAGTATAGTTATTTGATAGATGGTGTATGAGTCAAAGATGTCAAGTCTTGGTGGGACTGTTTTTGATGGCACGCTGGTTTTGTTCATGTGGTCTAGACTCCTTTTATGTCTGGTTATCTTTTACTGTGTGCTGGTCATAGCACTTGGGACGATTTAAGACCTGAGGTGGAGACATCTGACTCCAGAGAGGATTTGTACTTGTTTCTGTCAGTTGTTTGTGGTCAGCTAATGTTTTCAAATTCCTGAAGGATAGTAATCTTTGGGATTCAGGAACAAGAAATTGGAATTCCTGGTAATTCCTAAATTATAACTTATTCTGTATCTTAAAAAAAAACCTCTTCATTTACATGTTCTTAAATAGTAGTGACTATTTACTACTATTCTTAAATAGTAGTATCAACAGTGAATCATTTTTCCATGATAGGATTACACTAAGAATTTCAGAGGTTTTATGTATATATACTTAGGTGAAATACATAAATATAATATCAAAACGTATCTCCAGGTAGGGTCAATTATGATGTATTTTGCTTCATATAAGCTCATTTTCTTTGTTAGCAATGAAAATATTTTGTCTGTTCTGATTTTTACTTTGCCATTGAAATTCGTATCGCTTTTGATAATTAACATTTTAGTTTATGATTTTGTATTTCACAACAATATCATATCTTCTCCTTGTATGTCTCCTGTTAAAATATTTACAGAGTCCTGGGGAATATAGCTCAGTGGTAGAGCACTTGCCTAGCATTTGCAAGGTCCTGGGTTTGATCCCCAGCACCACAAAAAAACAAACAAAAATTTACAGAGAAGGGTGGAAGTTTAGCTGAGTGGTCGAGTGTGTGCTTAGCATGCAAAGACCCTGGGTTCACCAGCACCAAAAACAACAATTACAGAGATAAAACCCATAGCAAATATTAAACACTGGAAAACACTGGGCAAATATTATTTGGTAGTATTCAAATGATAGAACATTCATCTCTCTGAGCAAGATTAAACATTACGCAAAATGTCAGAATTGCCAGTTTAAGAATTTTGTTCCCCAAACTTGCTATTTCTTGGACCATTACTTACAAGTTTTGTACAAATCATACTATGCAAATAGTCTTATTAATATTTATTTATTTGCAAGAATGATTCACTGTTAGCAGCATACAGGGCCATGAGCACACATCCTTATAAACACACACATGGCATAGCAACAGCACCAAGCAAAACTAGCTGATTCTATCTTGGCCAACTCTTACCATCCTACATGCTCTAGTCCTGGTTTCAGGAAGTATCAGTAGTAATCTTGTGCAGTATTTTCCACTCTTGCTTTCAATTTGACATTGGTGGCTTCTTCAAACTCACAATGTCTCTACATTTAGTGTTAGGCTTTATTCTCATAGAATTCTAGTACTTTCTTTCATTTTCTAGATTTCTCAACTGATTTTTTCTTAAGATTTTGAAAGACAGAAATTTAGTCGGGTGCAGTGGTGCACACCTGTAATCCCAGTACTTGGGAGTCTGAGACAAGAGGATCACAGGTTTGAGGCCAACGCATGGTAACTTAGTGAGATCCTGTTTCTAAATAACAAAATAAAATAAAAAGGGCTGGGGGTGTAGCTCAGAGGTAGAATGCCCCTGGGTTCAATTCCCAGTAATACACACACACACACACACACACACACACACACACACACACACTTATATTATAGAGTCAGGGTAGAATCCTAGAAGGTATTTGTGACTATTTTGTGTTGGGGAAAGAAGGTGATGTTCAGTATGGGCTTCAGTACAGGTTTCAAGTCAGTCATCCATGCATCCAGGAAACACTCATTTATTTTTTACCATTGTGCTGAGGGCAGTGTGTATAGCCAATGAGCATTATAGGTATACTCTCTGCCTTCAAGGAGCTTTCAATCAAATGAGTTGCTAGGCAACAAGTCAGGGTCCATATTAAAAGCACAGTGCCTTCAAATCCATTGACATTCCAGGCAGTACAAACATTAGAAACCCCCAGGTGTTCAGATTCCCCAGTACTGTTATTTTTAGAAGCCGTGGTCAGAACTACATAGTACCTCCCTGAGCAAATCTCATTTTAGCATGTAAAAGTCCTTTTCTATCTCTAGGTGAAGTTTACATACCTGAATTTGACAAATAGTCACAATGTGCATTCATTTCTTTGTTCAGAAGTGTTTCTTAAGCTCATGCTATGAGCCAAGCACTGGATATGCATTGGTTAGTAAAAACAGCATAGTCATAGTATCATTTGTATATGGGTATCTTTGAAACTCTAGTGATCATACTGATACTGATCTCAATAGTCAGTCATGCTGTCTTGTTGCCTTTAAATCGTGGCCACTGAGTTACTTTCGTGTGGATCAGTGCCAGGAGGCGTCTGACTGTTCTCAATCAGTACAGTGTTTAGTAAACTGTAGAGTGAGTCAGCCTTTCCCACATCTGGAACCTTGTTCCTGAACTTCTCTCTTTCCAGCCTTTAAGGTAGTTCCAAGAAGGAGGTTGGCCAGAGACTCTCAGTAATTTTTAATAATAACTTGCAAATCAAATCAGAATATGTTTTTAAGGAAAGTAATATTTTCAACAAAATATTGGGCAGGGTCTAATGTTTACTAAAGAAAGCCAATAGGTTAACAAGTTGGAGAATTACTGATAGGAAACAATCATATCTTTACATTAACATGATACTTAATATTCTAGGCAGATTTTTTAAAATTCCAAGTGTAGTTTTTCTATATACAGATGCAATTTGTCACTCTAAAGACTTCTTGGAGTTTCAGGTATAAGAATTCTTTCTCAAACTAGTAAAAGATAATAGAGTTAAATAGCCAAGTCAGTCTGTGGTCTTTTAAGATGATAACAATTTATGTAAAGGAAATATATATTTTCTTCTAGTTTGTCAATACACAAAAGAAAAGCAAGTACCCATGACTTATGTAACATCTGGTTTAGTGTGTTAGCTCAGAACAAATTAGCTCAGTTACTTCTAACAGATTTTATCCTGGTATAAAACAGCAACTGTAGTCATAACCCATTAATAGCCTATGCTAATTCAGGACAGGGACTAGTTTTTCCTTTTAGGATAGGTGGTTTAACGTATGTCAAGAAACATGGCTGAGAATGGTATAATTGACCCGTGAGGCATCATTCTTAGCAGTGTGCATTATGGCTTTGGGAACAGTTCCTCACCTCAGCTCCAGGCACAGGGGAGGAGACCTGGAATCAATCCAGGTACTCCAGCATCGGCTCAGACTTCACCGAGGCTTTGCAGTACACAGCAAAGAGCTTCAGCCAGGGACCCTCAGTCACAAGCATTCATGCCTGAGTGTGAGAGAGTCCTAAAAGACAGGACAGTTACTACTCAGCCATGATCACTGAGCAGTGGGGAATGAGAAGTGCTCAGCTCGAGGAATATTTTGAGTTAGTGTTAATGGGACTTACTGGTGGATTGGCTGTGAGGTGTAAGAGAACGAGAAGAGTCAAGGATGACCCTGAAGTTGAGCAGCTGGAAGGAATGGAGTCGTCGTTGAGGAGGAGCTGGTTGGTGGGTAAGGGGGGCTGAGCGCAGGCAGAGTCCACGATCAGTTTTGGTGAGGTTGAGTTGACACCCAGGTTGAAGTGTTGATTGGCAGCTTGATATAAGGCCCAGAGCCCAGGGGAGAAGTTATGGCTGGAGACATGACTTTGGTACTTGAGAGCACAGAAACATTACAGTGATGTCATCTAATGAGATTACCAAAAAAAAAAAGAGTATAGATAGATAAAAAGAGAAGTCCAGAAACTGAGCCTAGGAACTCAAAGAGTGGGTCATAACAATAATTATAATTAATTTTGCTCTTACTAGTTGTAAAACAGTGTGCAAGGTACAATGTGCGCTCGCCAGGGACTGTAGTACTGTCATCCTTCTAGGAGTAACATCAGCCATAACTATGGAATCTTCTTTACAGTTCCCTCCAGTTCACCTTGAGGCTGAGAGGCAGCTGCCTGACAGTAGTAGAAACCACATTCCTTACCACATCTCTTGAATTCTCACCATACCAAAGGGAATTGGAGATACAGGAGAATGTGATCCAGAACTTAGCTCTGGGGCATTCCAGTATTTAGGAGTATGGAAGACCAGGGAGATAACCCAGCAAAGGAGAGGGAGCAGCCAGTCAAGTAGAAAGAAAGCCCGGTGAAGAGAGTTTCAAAAAGTAGCAAGTGACCCGGTCAAAGCTGCTGAGAGGCCAAGTAAGATGAAGCCTCAGAAATGCTCACTGGAGCCAGGCGTGGTGGTGCATGCTTGTAATCCCAGTACTTGGGAGGCAGAGACAGGAGGATCACAGGTTTGCAGCCAGCCTCAGCTACTTAGTGAGACCCTCCGCAACTTAGTGAGACCCTGTTTCAAAATAAAGATAAAAATAGGGTTGGGGGTGTAGCTCAGAGGTAGAATGCCCCTGGGTTCAATCCCCA
>PVJS01040506.1:0-10936 GCA_004027185.1 Glis glis
CTCATTCTCATTCTCTCTCTCTCTCTCTCTCTCTCCTTAGTGAGGCCCTCCGCAACTTCGTGAGACCCGGTTTCAAAATAAAGTATAAAAAATAGGGCCGGGGGCGTAGCGCGGAGGTAGAACGCCCCTGCGTTCAATCCCCAGTACCACAAAAAAAAAAAAAAAAAAAAAAACTAGTTCTTGAAATCTAAAACCAGTCCCCAACTCTGCCTCTGTAGTACTAATATGCCAGTTTATGCCAAGATACAGTTTTCAAACTCCTGACAAGCCAAACATTTTTATCCTTTTAAAAACTAACAAGAATCCAATTTGCAGCTATATTCCTCTAAGTCGTTCTGTAGTCAACTGCCTCAAGTCATAATCAGGGGAGTTTCCATAAGGTATTATGAAAGGCTGAAAGGGGCTATTGTGAATCAACTTGATTCTGCAATAGAGACGGAGTGATCATGATATCTATACTGTCCTCTGCTGGGCAGGTAAAGCTTAGGAAAATGTCAAGGCTGAAAGATAAGTTACTTTCTTTTTTCTTTGGTAGTGGGGATTGAACCCAGGGGCATTTGACCACTGAGCTATACCCCCAGCCCTTCTTTATTTATTCTATTTTTAAAATTTTTTATAGTACTGGGGATGGAACCCATGGGCCTTCTATCTCCAGGCTACACCTCCAGACCTATTTTATTTTTTATTTGGAAACAGAGTCTTGCTAAATTGCTGAGAGCCTAAGTTGCTGAGGCTGGCTTTGAACCTGCAATCCTCCTGTCTCAGTCTCCTAAGTTTTTTTTTTTTTTTTTTTGCAGTACTGGGGATTGAACCCAGGGGCATTCTACCTCCGAGCTACACCCCCGGCCCTATTTTTATCCTTTATTTTGAAACCGGGTCTCACGAAGTTGCAGAGGGCCTCTCTAAGTAGCTGAGGTTGGCCGCGAACCTGGATCCTCCGGTCTCTGCCTCCCAAGTACTGGGATTACAAGCGTGCACCACCACGCCTGGCTTATTTTTTATTTTGAAATAGGGTCTCACTAGGTCGCTGAGAGTCTTGTTAAGTTGCTGAGACTATCCCTGCATCTGTGATCCTCCTGTCTCAGCCTCCCAAATACTGGGATTATAGGAGTGTACCACCAAGCCTGGCTGAAAAATAACTTTCAAAAGCTAATTTAGCCAGGTGTAGTGGCACACACCTCTAATTTCAGTATTTGGGAGGCTGAGACAGGAGAATTGTAGGTTTGCGGCCAGCTCCAGAAACTTAGTGAGACCCTATTTCAAAATAAAGAACAAAATAGGGCTGGGGTATAGCTCAGAGGTAGAATGCCCCTGGGTTCAATTCCCAGTACCAGAAAAAAAAAAAAAAAAACGAGTTTAGATGAAGATAAGTTAGTATAAAACTCCCTCTCTCTAAGGTTATTCTCCTGAGGTATGAATTTTTTTCTCCTAATGGCAGGGTATCTGCCCTAATATTTAGAGGTTTCTGTAAAGTTTTCATTAATTGCCAGTCAATGTGTAACATTCACCATGCTAGATTTACAACCAGATCTTTAAATGTATCTTATATTGCCCTGCGTGGTGGCGCATGCTTGTAATCCCAGTACTTGGGAGGCAGAGACCGGAGGATCCGGGTTTGCGGCTAGCCTCAGCTACTTAGTGAGGCCCTCTGCAACTTCGTGAGACCCAGTTTCAAAGTAAAGGATAAAAAAATAGGGCCGGGGGTACGCCCCTGGATTCAATCCCCAGTACCGCAAAAAAAAGTATCTTTTATTTTGTCATATTGTAATAAATTATGCTATCCTTATTTTCCTTAAATAATAGAATAATTCATATTTTTCTGAAAATGTGTGCTAGGTTAGTGGAATTAAGGGAAACTTGATTACATGTCATTCATATGTGTCTTCAAATATGTAATGACTATTAAATGGGAAGCTGGGCATGGTGGTGCACACTTGTAATCCCAGTACTTGGGAGGGTGAGACAGGAAGACTGCAGGTTTGCAGTCAGCCTCAACAACTTTGTGAGGCCTCTGCAACTTAGTGAGACCCTGTTTCAAAATAAAGAAGAAAAAAATAGGGCTGGGGGTGGAGCTTAGAGGTAGAATGCCCTGAGTTCAATCCCAATACCACAAAACAAAACAAAACAAAAAAACCCGGGAGAATGAAGAGTGCAATCTCATGCAATTAGATTATTCCAATCACTGGATCTAAAGATCCCTTTCACACTGTTAGAACACTGGCATAAAAATCATCTTTGTCAACTGGATAAGGCTTTGTGTATAGTCTAATTTACCCCAAAGTCCCTATTAGTAGCATGACTTATGTACAATAGCTGCACCAAATAACTGAATGTTAAGACTTTTGTGCCAAAGGTATTGCTAACTAGAAAGGAGAGAGGAGAATCAGTGAGCAGTCTATACCTGTGCCACTCAAGTGTGATCTATGGACCAATGCCAGTCCACACACTAACTGATCCATGACAAGGGGCTGCCATCAGAATGCACACCAATGCCACCCCTGAGCACACTGGGTAGTTCAGCCTACTAATTTCTTTATTTTTCTTTTGGTACTGGGGATTGAACCCAGGGATATTCTACCTCCGAGTTACTTCCCAGCCTTATTTTATTTATTTCTTTAAATTTTGAAACAGGGTCTCACTAAGTTGCGGAGGACCTCACAAGTTGCTGAGGCTGGCTACGAACCTGCAGTCCTCCTGTCTAACCCCCCCTCAGTACTAGGATACAAGTGTGCGCCACCACGCCCGGTTTACAGCCCACTATTTTCTGAGGAGACTTTCTCAATGACAGAAGCACCGCGTAGACTTACATTCTGGAGCAACTTCCCTATTTCCTCATGGACCTATAAAAATAGTTTATATCCGCCACTTTGAGTAGCAGTGGTAGAGTACTAGAGGGAAGAGTCAAAGAAGAAAGAAAAAGGAATTTGTTGTTACATATGTAGAAAGGGGTTGAAACGGGATGTTTAATACTGGTCAGGTCAGTAAGGGAAGGGTGAAGCACAAAAGGAGGGGAAAGTGAGGCAGTGTGCTTGCGCAGAACATCTGTGAAGTCTCAACAAAGAGGTTCCCTCAGTAACCCTTGTGCTGAACACTCACCTCTGCTCCCTAATCATCGATATACTCGAATGGCTCCGGGGGCTCTGGCTCTTGTTCCTCTTCCTCAATTTTGGGGCCATGTGCTGCCACAGGTTCCACCAGCTCTTCGATGTCTTCGCTGGTGTCCTTCAAAATGATGATGCCTCCAATGGAGAGCTGTGAACACACGCAAGTAAAGCAGCGTAAAGCCCACTCACACAGTTCAAGATGCTGTACAATTTGAAGTGCACGCTTGTTAAAACGAGGGAGCACAACACTAAGATAAGGTAACTGTGACCTCTATGGAGTATCTGCAAACTGAACCCAGGGGTTCTGAGTGGCATAATGGGATGCCACTCCATTTGAATGCTGCATCCCATTTTAACAATATTGTTTCCCACCCACAGTGCTGATGACTAGCCTCTATCTGACTGCAGGCAGAATGGTTAATGTTCTAATGCGGCATTCTCAAGATAATGGTCTTGGACCAGTAGCATCATTTGATCCCCTGGGGGCTTGTTAAAAATGAGGAAAAGTTAGCAGGGCACAGAGACGCCCTGTAATCCCTGAAACTCAAAAGGCCAAAGCAGGAGGATCGCAAATTCGAGGCCAAACTCAGCAACTCAGTAAGACCCTGCCTCAAGACATCATTGCATTTATTTACTTATTTTGGTACTAGAGATTGAACGCAGGGTCTTTCTACCTCTCAGAGACACCCCCAGCCCTGTTTTTTTTTTTTTTTGAAACGGGGTCTTGCTAGGTTGCTGAAAGTCTTGCTAGGTTGCTGAGGCTGGTTTTGAACATACAATCTTCCTAGTCTCAGCCTCCCAAGTACTGGGATTACAAGCGTGCGCCACCACACCTGGCTAAGACAAAAATTTAAAAGAGCTGCGGAGCTGGGTATGGTGGCACATGACTGTATACCTAGTACTTGGGAGGCGGAGACAAGAGGATTGTAGGTATGAGGCCAGTCTCAGCAACGTAACAGAGACAACAACATAGCAAGACCATGATTCAAAATAAAAAAAAAAAAAAGCTGGGCATGCTGGCACATGCTTGTAATCGCAGTATTTGGTAGACTGAGATAGGAGGATCGCAGGTTTGCAGTTCACCTCAGCAACTTAGCAAGGCCCTCTGCAACTTAGTGAGACTCTATTTCAAAATTAAAAAAAAAAAGGGTTGGGGGTGTAGCTCTGAGTTATAATGTCCCTGAGTTCAATTCCCAGTATCACACACAAAAAAATAAAAGTTAAAAAAAAAAGAGCCAGGCGTGGTAGTGCATGCCTGTAATACCAGTACTTGGGAGGCTGAGATAGGAGGATCCAGGTTTGAAGCCAACCTCAGCTACTTAGTGAGGCCCTCTGCAACTTAGTGAGACCCTGTTTCAAAATAAAGAATAAAAAATAGGGCTGGGGGTGTAGCTCAGAGGTAGAATGCCCCTGGGTTCCATCTCCAGTTCCAAAAAAAAAAAAAAAGGGCAGAGGTAGAACACTGGTGGGGATTCAATCCCTTGTATGTACACAAACACACAGCTGCATCTACAGATTCTGCATTTTAACCAGATCCCCAGTTGATATGAATTAGTTTGAGAAGCACCCAAGTTTAATATATACTACACTAAGCTGGGCATGGTGGCGCATGCCTGTAATCCCACTACTTGGGAGGTTGAGACAGGAGAATCACAGGGTCAAGGCCAGTCTCAGAAATTTAGAGTGACCCCGTTTCAAAATAAAAATTAAAAAGGGCTGTGGGTGCAGCTCTGAGGTAGAATGCCCCTGGGTTCAATCCTCAGTACACACACACACACACACACACACACACACACACACACATACACACAATTTGTGAGATGGTCACAGAATTTATAAATGAATAGCCTATTTTCAGCCAGGTGTGGTGGCACACGCCTGTAATCCCAGTACTTGGGAGGCTGAGACAGGAGGTTTGCAGGTTTGCGGCCAGCCTCAGAAACTTGGTGAGATCCTGTTTCAAAATAAAGAATAAAATAGGTCTAGGGGTATAGCTCAGAGGTAGAATGCTGCTGGCTTCAATCTCCAGTAAAAAATCCCTCACACACAGCCTATTTACCCCAGCAATTCCAAAATGATGGAGAATAGAAGTATCACAGACATCTGAGTGTTTTTTCTAAGTCTATAAATCCTTGCGATGCAAGCAAGAAAAAAAAAAAAGATGGGAAACAAAAGGAAAGTAGACTGTAGCAGCTATTCTATTCAGCCCTCTCACAATGTATCAGCAGAAGGTAAATTTAAACACCAAACTCTTCACCCATCCCTGGTGTGCTAATCGTACTCTATTTGCTTGCCTGTGTCAAAGGAAATGGAAAGCTGCTCTCTGTAATTAAATCAGTCAACAGTGGCAGGGCACATCTGGAAAAAGCATATTTCTACCAAAGCACATTACTGGGAAGGAAAAGAAGCATAAGCGCATTAGTCAAATGATTTATATATGTATAAGCATCTCTGCAGCTGAACCTAATCCGATTTCTTTACTCATCAGGACTTTGCCCTGCCATGACATAAAACTGGTGTGCCTTCATGGATTTCTAACCTATTTCCCTTTCCCCCAAACACATCCATATTCATTAATCGATAACTTTCTGCCTTAAAAAGTTTGCCTTTCTTGCTAGGCATGATGGTGCACACCTGTAATTTCAGTTACTTAGTAGGCTGAGGCAGGAAGACCCCAGATTTGAGGCCAGCTTGGGCAATTGCGCAAGAACTTGTCTCAAATTAAAAAAAAATTTTTTTTGGCAGGGTCTCACTAAGTTGCTGAGGCTGTCCTCAAACCTGCGATCCTTCTGTCTCAGCCTCCCAAGTACTGGGATTGCAGACTTGTACCATCATGCCCAGCTTGCTATTTGTTTTCTATATGTCTTAAATCTTTTTGTTTCTCTATTCTTCAATTTCTGGCTTCTCTGGTCTTAAATACAGATTTTCTAGTGTATTACTTCCCTTGTTCCTTTACTTTATATTTTTGAGTTATTTTCTTAGGGTTGACTTAAGATTATAATCAATATCTTGTTAGGAAGGGTGGCACATGCCTATAATACTAGTACTTGGGAGGCCGAGGTAGGAGGATTGCAGGTTCGCGGCCAGCCTTGGCAACCTAGTGAGACACTTAGCAACTTGGTGAGATCCTGTTTCAAAATCATAAATAAAATAGGGGTGGGGGTGTAAATTGGCAGTAGACTGCCCCTAGGATCAATCCCCAGTACTATTAAAAAAAAAAAAAAGCAAACAAAAAACCCAAAAAACTAAAAAGAAAAGAAAATCTCTTTTTTTTTGCGGTACCGGGGATTGAACCCAGGGGTGTTCTACCTCCGAGCTACACCCCCGGCCCTATTTTTTTATACTTTACTTTGAAACCGGGTCTCACGAAGTTGCGGAGGGCCTCACTAAGGAGAGAGAGAGAGAGAGAGAGCGAGCGCTGAGGCTGGCCGTGAACCCGGATCCTCCAGTCTCCGCCTCCCAAGTACTGGGATTACAAGCGTGTGCCACCATGCCCGGCCCAAAAAGAAAATCTTAACCACTGAGCTTTACTAATATCAATTTAATTTTAATAGTGTACAAAATATTTACCTCTAGACAGCTATGTTTCCCCCACTCCTTTGTGCTATTATTATAATGCAAATTATACCTTCATGCATTGTGTACACGATACCACCAATTTATTTATAATCACTGTTCTGTGCGCATGTCTTTTAAATCAGGTAGGAGGAGCTAGGCGTGGTGGCACATGTCTGTAATCCCAGTACCTGGGAGGCTGAGACAGGAGGATTGCAGGTTCGAGGACAGCCTCAGCAATTCAGTGAGGTTCTCTGCAAGTTAGTGAGACTCTGTTTCAAATAAAAAAATAAAATTGGGCTGGAAGCTGGGCATGGTGGTGCACACTTGTAATCCCAGTACTTGGGAGGCTGAGACAGGAGGATTTAGGTTTGCGGCCTGCCTCAGCTACTTAGTGAGGCCCTCTGCAACTTAGTGAGACCCCGTTTCAAAATAAAGAATAAAAAAAATAGGGCTGGGGGTGTAGCCCAGAGGTAGAATGCCCCTAAGTTCAATTCCCGGTACCACCAAAAAAAAAAAAAAAAAAAAAAAAAAAATTCAGATAGGAGAAAGTCACAAACAAAAATATATTCATACTATCTTTCATATTTACTTATGTAATTACATTTATTAGTGCTCTATTTTTTTCCACATGGATTCAAATTATTGTATAGTGTTTTTTCATTTCAGTCCAAAGGGCTGCCTTTAATTATTTCTTGTAAGACAGTCTTGCTAACAACAAATTCTGTTTTTGTTTATCTTAAGATATCTTAATTTCTTTTTTGCGGTACTAGGGATTGAACCCAGGGGCATTCTACCTCCAAGTTACACCCCCAGCCCCATTCCAGCCCTATTTTTCATTCTTTATTTTGAAACAGGGTCTCACTAAGTTGTGGAGGGCCTCACTAAATAGCTGAGGCTGGCTGCGAACCTGCGATCCTCCTGTCTCAGCCTCCCAAGTACTGGGATTATGCCTGGTTTGAAGATATCTTAATTTCTCAATTTTTAAGTGACAGTTTTTCTGGATACAGAATTCTTGGCTGAGTCTTTTTCCTTCAATACTTTAAATATTAAAGATATTTTGTAAGCCTGGTGTGGTGGCCCACACTTATAATCCCAGTACTTGGGGTGGCCAGCCTCAAAAACTTAACAAAGCCTTCAGCATCTTAGTGAGATCCTGTTTAAAAAAAAAAACAACAGGGCTGGGGATGTAGGTTAGAGGTAGAATGGCCCCGAGTTCCATCCTTAGTGCCATAAAACCAAACAAAAAGATAGTTTTGTGTGATAGGTTGCTTCTCTCTTGCTACTTTCAAGATTTTCTTTGTTTTTCAACATCCTTGCTATAATGTGTGTAGGTATGGACCTCTGAATTTATCCTATTTAGAACCAACTGAGCTTCCTGGATGTGTGGATTAAGTTTTTCATCTAAATCAGGGAGTTTTTAGCTGTTATGTCTTGAAATGTTCTTCTGCCCTTTTCTCTGTCTTCTCCTGGACTTCCAGTACACGTGTTAGTTAGTATGCTGCAGTGTCCCCAGTTCTCTGAGGCTCTGTTCATTTCGCGTCATCTTTTTTTGGTCTTTTCTCAGACTGGATAATCTCAACTCACCTGTCTTCAAGTTGGGTCATTCTTCCTTCTCCATGCTCAAATCTGCTGTTAAGCCTCTCTAGGGAATTTTTCATTATAGTTACTGTACTTTTCAACCCCAGAAATTGTATCTGAATTTATAATTTCTACCTCTTTATTGATATTGTGTATAAAGCATCATTCTCATATATTCCTTTATCTCTTTAGAAAGTTCCTTTAGTTCTTTGGATATATTTAAAATAGTTGATTAGTCTGTTTATTAAGTCCAATGTCTAGGCTTCCTCAGGGACAGTTTTTATTTACTGTCATTACTGGGCCATATTTGTTTCTTCCCATGTCTTATAAACTTTCGTTAAAAACGGTACATTTAGCTCGGCGCAGTGGCACACACCTGTAATCCCAATATTTGGGAAGCTGAGAAAGGAGGATCGCAGTTTTGAGGATAGCTTCAGCAACTCAGTGAGACCCTATTTCAAAACAAAAAATGGGCTGTGCTGTAATTCAGAGGTAGAATGTCCCTGGGTTCAATCCTTAGTACCAAAACCAAAAAATAAACCTGAGCATTGTATGGTACTGAGCATTGTATGGTACTGAGCATTGAACCCAGGGGTGTTCTACCTCTGAGCTACATACCCAGTCTAATTTTATTTCTTATTTTAAAACAGGGTCTTGCTAAGTTGCCGTGGCTGGTCTTGAACCTGCGATCCTACTGTCTCAGCCTCCCAAGTTCTGGGTATTATAGGTGTGTGCCACTGTGCCTGGAAAAACCTGCACATTTAAAATAGTACCATGTAGTAACTCTGGAAATTAGATTCTCCCTCCAACACAGGGTTTGCTGGTATGTCTGGCTCTACAGTTAATGCTCACAATCACCATGCTGTATTAGGAACTTATATGGCACAAGTCTATGGTAGAAGTGGGGAAGAGTGTATTGGGTTTTACACAGAAGAAAGATACGTTCTCTAAAATACTTATGAGACAGAAGGAAATGTTCTCTTTTTGGCTAAGAGGAAGCACTAATGCTTTTGAGATTTATCCTTCTCTATCAATACTCCATTGTCATACAGATTAATATCCCACTGACACATTCAGCTAAGAGCCATTGATAACTTACTGGTTTGAAAGGCTGGTATCGACATGTCTCCGGCATGGTTAGGACCTTAAGCTGGGCAGGCATAGCTCGGGCTGGGTTATCCAATAACTGGAAGTTTGGCTCAGGTTCTTTTTTCTTCTCTTTTTCTTCCTTTTTCTCTGCTTCATCCTATGGGAGAAAAAGCAGCTCAACAATAGTTCATTTCTGGTCCACATCACTGAGCAACTATTAGGGGGCAAAAGTTAGTGGTAAATATAATGGAAGTACAACTAAAATGATACCAGACTCAGAGAGGGAGAGTAACTCTGCTGATGGGTGAGAATGGTATTTGGTTTTAAAAGATGAGAAGGTTTTTGTACTGGCAGAAAACAGAAAAAGAGGGTCTATTTAAACAAATGATAATCGTTTGCCTGAAAGAGCCTTTCTTTCTCCTACCATCATTTCACTGTCTGCTGAAAACACTATTCTGTCCTTCAAAACCTATTTTAGTTGTCATTTTCCCGAGGAACTCATTCCTGATTTGTACCCTTCGATTCTTCCTACAAATGGATATAATTTCTAGAGCATCTTTCAAATAAAATTATATGAGTCTATATGCTGGAGACAGGATGATTATTTGAAAGAAGCCAAGAGCCAAGTATAATACTATTCTTCTAAGGAAGACTCTGGACTAGAGAAATAAGATATAGTTAACCCAGATGACCACCAAGTTATACCTACCACTTCCATTTTCTCCTCCTCCTTTTTTTCTTTTTCTTTTTCCTTCTTTTTAGCCTTGGCAGTAATAGATAATACAGCAGTGGAAACCTGGAGAAAGTGAACAGGGTAAATTGTTGTAATTTCTTATCTAAATATAAACATATTAGCCCAAAGAGAACTCAGCCCTATAATACTTTTCTGTTTCTTGGGGTTAAGTATTATAAAGAAAAAAATAATAAGAGAATAAATGGGAAAAACAAGAATGTCATTTATTTACATAATTTACCACTGCTCTCATCAGGTGGAACCTCCAGCTCCTGGAGGCTGTTGTAGAATATCACTCTAATCCTTCCTAATCTGTAGCCTATCTTGGATGTGAATCTGCTGACTTGGGTGCTATGCCCTTTCTTGTTTTACAGGGAAAGCACCTGAAAACAAAAATTTCTTTTTGTCCTGGTCATGGAGATAATTCTCACGGTTAGATGCCGTGTAATGGTCATAACATAGTGGGTGAGTGGTTAGCCTGCAATCATCCTCCTTGATGTGTCTCACTGAAGTGGTGAACAGGAACTTTGAAGAACCAGCTAATACTGCTGAAAGAACTGACTGCATCAGACCCACAAGAGGGGCCTGAAACACAGCTGATGAGACAAGATACTGTTGTCAAAGGACGGTCATCACCTGTCTCCTCAAATTTGGTCAATTATATAATTATCTGTACTTACACACAAATTTGCAGCAAATAATCAACAAACGGCTAATAGGAAACATTATCCTGAAAGGAAGAGCCATTTTCCTATACATAAAGTGTCATAAAAGGATAATTTTGCCAAGTAAAACTTCATGGGCAAGTGCAACTCTCTAAATACATCAATGAGGGTCCACATACACTGTTGGAAGGAGTATAATTTGGTGATAT
>PVJS01040507.1:0-18409 GCA_004027185.1 Glis glis
GGGCGTTCTACCTCCACGCTACACCCCCCAGCCCTATTTTTTATACTTTATTTTGAAACCGGGTCTCACAAAGTTGCGGAGGGCCTCACTAGGTAGAGAGAGAGAGAGAGAGAGGGAGAGAGAGAGAGGGCTGAGGCCGGCTGTGAACCCGGATCCTCCGGTCTCCGCCTCCCAAAGTACTGGGATTACAAGCATGCGCCACCACGCCCGGCTTCTTTGGGTCTTTATTGGTAAAATGGCGGGGCCTGCCTGGATGACCTTTAAAGTACCCATATTCCATAGTTCAGGGGAAGTGTCGACTCCTAAGGGCCTCTCTGCTGGTGTCTGGGACAGCCACACATGGAATAATCGTGCTCCCAGCCATCGGTTTACTGCTAGAGCAGGGCTGCTGTCTCTGCCTCCTTGAAGATTCCGTCAGAGTATTAACATGAAGGTCACCGGTTGCAAATGCAAACCCATAGCCAATTAGTGGAAGGAGAGGCGAGCCTGCCAACCGAGACTCACCACACCACCTGCGGCTTTTGGAAACATTGCCTCACGACATTCCTGGGTCCTTAGGTAAACCCTTAGACTTCATCCTTAGGGAAATGAATCACATATACGTCTTCCTCTCCGATGTGATGTGCACCAGACTGGGTGGAGCACCGTAGCTGTTCTTTGCAAATAGAAAAAGTATGGAATCCATGGGATCGTGGGGCTCGTAGGAGGGGTAATAAAGGCCAACGTTCCTGGCGTGGTCCTCCTTCCAGCAGTGGCCCACAGTCTGGGGTTCCTTCCCTGTAGCACCTACAGTTAGGTTACTATAAATAGCCGCAGAATTCATCTAAAAAATGCCTGGGTTTCCTTCCCTTGGCCTGCAGATAGTTTAACCAGAATGGGGGATCCCCTCACACCAGGGATCATGTGGACCCAGAGGGCATCTGCCCCTCTCTCTCCAGGCTAACCACACTTTTTAGATGCAAGGGAAATAAAGCATGACACCCATTGCTGCTGCTGCTGCTGCTGCTGCTGCCCTCGACAGAGATGACAGGCTTCTAACCACCCGCATGACCCACTCATAATTCTGATCATCGGACAGTGACAGTATTACTCAGGTAGCTACCATCTGTACTGGGAGAGTGTGTATATCTTAACGCACTCTCAGTACAGACCCACACAATGGGGTCGGCCACTCTGAAAAAAAATCAGCTGTGGACAGTCGCTGGCTTGTAGGGGTTTGTCCAGAGTTATGATGCTACCAAAGACACGTGCATTCAATCGAAACTGTATTTCCCATTTTTCCCAGGATAATGATATACAGTATGAGTTCTCTCTTGGGATGTGGAACAGAAGCAGCAGCTACAGTGTCTAGTCATCCCAGGATCACCAAGGGGAAACAACTGACATCTATATAGTACAGTGTTGCGATGAGGTTCAGTAGGATAGGTGTATGAATGCATTATTCAACTGTACAGTATGTTTTTTTTCATTTATTTATTTATTATTATTATTTATTATTTATTTACTAGGGATTGAACCCAGGTGTATTCTACCTCCAAGCTACACCCCAGCCCTTTTTTAGTTTTATTTTTTTTGTTGTTGTTTTGAAACAAGATCTTGCTAGGCTGCTGTGAGTCTCATTAAGATGCTGAGTCTGTCCTCAAACCTGCAAATCTTCCTGTCTCAGTCTCCCCAAGTACTGGGATTATAGGCATGGGCCGTCATACCCGGCAACATTACAGTATTTTCAATCTGTGACAGGTTGTTGGGACATGGCCCCATCGTAAGTTAAGGAATGCCTGTACTTATTAATACCTTGGCTTTAGGGTGGGAGGGAATACCTATTTCAGCCCCTACGAAAAGCCAGGAACTGTATTAGATTTTCTACAGGCATTGTCGTGTTTTGTTCTCACAACAATTCTACAACGTAAATACTCTACTACCACTATTCTACAGAGAGGAAGTTGAAGCTCAGAGACCTGTTATCTCGCCAAGAGCTCATAGCTGAGAAGCAGAGGAACCTGACGTCAACCCCGGAGGAGGCTGCGTTCTCGCCCCTACATTCGACAGCCCCCCTTCATTCCTCATCTTTTCCAGGGAGGATGCTCTCCAGTCCTACAACCCACCCATTTATTAGCTTGACAGATTTTCTTCCACAATCCCATTCTCAGCTCATCCCCTCTCAGCTCATCCAACCCAGACACAGAAAAGTCATCAGATGAGATGACACATTTGTAACTAAGCCAACAGCACTATACACAAAAGTCCTCCGTGTGCATCATTAAGCAGTGTTACGTATATGAACTCGGGCTCTGAGAGTGGGGGTGTGGGGGTGGTATTTGGACAGATCCAATACATAGAATGGTCTCCAAAAAAGGCCTAGACAGAGCATTTGCCCATCCAACAGAGGTCGATTGGATGATGTATCTTCTATGTGGCAATGGAGGAATACGAGGTGCTTGGAGTTGTCTTCATATTGTAGACATGGAAGCAAGTCACGCCTACGAGAGGGAAGGATAAACAAACTCTCTAAAGTCCCGTTGGCCACATCCTTTGAGAGCAAAGGGGAAGGGCTGGAAATACAGGGAGACTTTAGAAAAGTGGAAGGACTGGAAGTATAGGAGAGACTTTTGAAGGAAGCAGCATTTTAACGAAGGCTTGAAGACAGAAGAATTTTGACAAGTGTAGAAGGTGAAGAAAAAAATCCCAGGGGACACGCGGAATAAAGAAAATGAGGTGTTGAGGTGAAGGTGGGTTTTCATCAAAGGCAACAATCCGATGTGTCTCCAGGTAAGAGCAGTAGGGAAGGGTTAGGAGTTGGGCCAATGGAAGGGGCAGAAGTACAGAGGACATTTGTAGAGGATGCCTGGTGTTTCTGTCCGTCCACCACCCACACTGTCCTTAGAAAGCTGCTGCTCCCCCGGTTGTGTGGTCTCAGGGGAGCTGTCATCACTGTGTCCGGGCACCCACCCACCTAGCATGCCCTAGGAGGGGACAATCAGCAGGCATTCACGACGCGTCCAGAGGTGGACACCAGATCCAAACAGCTGAGCAGGGATTTCCTGGATCAATGGAAGGAATATACACATATCAGAATATATAAATGGCTCTTTCCTCTGAGGCTAGAAGGATAATTTAGGGGTGTGGGCAGCCATCTTTCCCATTATCTGTCTGCAAAATAAAGCTACAACAATGAAGATCCAGGAGCCAGGAGATGACAAAAGGGAGGCAGAGCCCTGGGGACATTGTTTGAGGCCCCAGATCCACCTGTGCCCATCCCTGGATGCCTCAGTTACACGAGTCACTGTATTCCCTTTTGGCTCGAGATAGCTTGAGTAAGAGTCCTGGCTGCTACAGCTATGTGTGCCGCGCTAAGGAGTTTGGGCTCTTTGATGTAGGGCTAGGGAGTAGCTAAAAGTCCCCTACCAGCAAATAATTAACAACAGAGACTTCTACAGCAGGCAGAAAGACTCTAGAGAGATTAAATACCTTTCAGGGGCCAGGGTCAATGATCCACAGGACCTTTGAATGCATCACGGAATGAGAGAAATTCAACGAATCCCGCAGCAGGGATACCATGACATCCTCCGCTACGCAGAGCGAGATCCCCACAGAACAACGCGCGAGTTGGAGCTTCAAATTATTCCTAACACTGTCAGCAAAATCTGGATAGTAAATGTCTGACCCAACAGGGTGACAATATCTCAAGAGGAGCAGGTGACTTGTAAGGTCAAGGAACCGGGCCTGAAACCACATCGCTGTGGCAAATGTGAAGGGTCCGGTTACCTCCCTGTCTGAAACCCAAGACGTTTGAAGGGACAGAGGTGCTGACATGTCTGCAGTTGGCGGTGACACCTGAGAACACCAGCGCTCCTGCCCCCTCTGCAAAAGGGCAGGGATCGGGCCTTTCGCTTTGAATAGCTTTGAACCTCCTGGCCGCCTCCAGCCCTATGTTCTATCTCGGAGAAAAAAGAAAACCACTTTGCTCCTAGGCCCAAGCCCTGGGTATCAGGTTACTTTTGTCACTGCAAGTGACACCACTTGAACCCTAATTCTGCCCACAAAACACGCCAACTTAAAATGACCCCCAGATAGATCAAGCAGGGAAGCCGTCCAGCCTTCGCCCGAAATGTCAAGATGCACACTTACCATCTCACAAGATGGACCCCTTCCAAACAGAAGCTACTCACGGCTGCGAAGAACATCAAGAGGGCACCGGATCGCCCGGTGCCTCTGGATAAGAGAACATCTAAGCCTGAGGACGTGCCTCCTCGGAGCTGGCAGGGCCTGCCGCTGGGGCAACTTCCCACAGTGCTGATTTAGCAGCGCCGCGGGGAGACTGAGGCTGGCATTGCTAGGTCAAAACAAAAAGAGCTGCCCGACTCTAGGGCTTTCTGCTCTGCTCACAGCTATTCAGTCTGTGCCAGCTCCTACACCCTCTGTCCTCACAGGACGAGCGACCTGGGAGAAATGGGAAGCCACTCAATTGTAACTCGGCACAGGGGTGCTCAGCCGTGCTGGGTCTGCAAAGGAGGCTGGGTAAGGGGAGGGTACCGAAGACCCCACGACCCACCAGGGCCGGGCTCCGGAGACCGGAAGCGGATTGTGGCGATGATGACCACTCATCTCTCACATAGTAATAGCTCTGAGATAAGGATGCGTCTTGTGATCAGAGGTTCAGCATGTATTTTCCTCTCTCGGTAATTTATGAATTACCGGGATGTCTACAGGTGGTGGTGTTTTAGGTTCAACAAAATGCCGCTTACCAGAATCACCCATTCTCACGTTAAACTAAAACTCTCTGCCCATTTCAAAGAGATGTTTTTCTAATCTCAAAAGCCATGGCCGCAGCGGGCGCAGGAGTCAGGAAAAGTTGAGGCGAAGGGTAACAGTCAGTCCCGCTCCACTCCTCAGAAGTATGATGCTGGACCTGGTGACACACGCCTATAATCCCAGTACTTGGGAGGCTTCAGCAGGAGGATCACAGGTTCAAGGCCAGCCTCAGCAACTTAGCAAGGCCCTCAGCAACTTAGCGAGGCCCTCAGAAACTTAGTGAGGCCCTCAGCAACTTAGCAAGACCCTGTTACAAAATTTAAAAATCAGCCGGGCGTGGTGGCGCATGCCTGTAATCCCAGTACTTTGGGAGGCAGAGACCGGAGGATCCGGGTTCGCGGCCAGCCTCAACGCTCTCTCTCTCTCTCTCTCTCTCTCTCTCTCTCTCCCTGTCTCCTCTCTCCTCTCTCCTTCCTTAGTGAGGCCCTCCGCAACTTCGTGAGACCCGGTTTCAAAATAAAGTATAAAAAAAATAGGGCCGGGGGCGTAGCGCAGAGGTAGAACACCCCTGCGTTCAATCCCCGGTACCCCCCAAACCCCTCAAAAAAGTATGGTATATGAACCATTCACACTCGAAAGTGGCATCTATAAGAGGTGATGAGCTCCAGATGCCTAATTTGAGGGCGAGGGAAACAAAGGCGCCGAGGGCGATGGTGAAGCCACAGAGGCACCGGTAAGACCTGACATTCAAATAGCACTTTACGGTTTCAGCTTCTCCTGCGCATTCAGTGCTCTTGGGCCCAGCTGGTATCATCACCCCTTTTAATAGACAAGGACACTTAAGTCCCAGCAGTTGGGTGACTTACCCAGGTCCATGGCAGAGAGGGACTCGACTCCTGGGAAACAGGACCTTTCCTGATGACCCTCCCGCTATTCCACAAGAGACAAAAGGAAGAATTAAACTTAGGTATTCCTTTCTTCAATCTTTTCAAGCTTAAAAAGTAGAATATTGTTCACCATGTGTCAACATTTTACCAGCATTCCAGGAAAAGAAAAATAGTAAATAGTAAAAAAAAAAAAGGGCAAATGCATGATTTCAATGTCCATGTTCAAAAGGATGTCTACAATAATACTGACCACTGAAATTTTAATGTGAAATTGCGTGTCAGAGGCAGGCTTTTCTGATCGCTAAAGTGATACAAAATTCAAAAATAATAAGAGGTTCGAAATGTCGGAAGGATTTGTACAATCAATTAGCCCGTGGCTATCAAATGCCTTCAGCAAGCAATTGACACCAAAAAAAAGGCCTAAAAAGAATGTGACAGAATTCTTCCCCCGTGGGAATAGAGAGTGTGGAGATGAGCACAAAAACATAGCAATGCAAGATTTTAAGTGAGAAGCTCCAATAAGAAAGAGAAAGAGAAACAACGGACCAGAATTGTTAAGTCAAGCTTCCTGGAAGGATCTATGAGAGGCGGGTCTTAAGGGGTGGCTCCGATTTAGCTCCGCTGGGAAGAAGCAGGTGGCATTCCTATGTCCAGCAGACAGGTGAGGGCACTCATAAGAGTCTCTCTGGAGCTTGGCACGTCGTAGCCAGTGCCCAGTGAGAGTTGCAGAGGGAAAATGGAAGGAGCTGCAGTTTCCCAGGAGTGTGTGGGAGGAGGGGGTAAGTCTGGTGGGGAAGGGGCTCAAAATGGAGTCATGGAGTCGGGCGGTGTGGCACACACCTGTAATCTCAGTACTTGGGAAGCTGAGACAGGAGGATCATGGGTTTGTGTCCAGCTTCAGCAACTTAGAGAGGCCCTCTGCAACTTAGTGAGACCCTGTTTCAAAATAAAAAGGGCTGGGGGTGTAGCTCAGAGGTAGAATGCCCCTGGGTTCAATCCCCAGTACCATACACTCACACACATGCAATAGAATAGTAAAAGATAGCTTCAAAAGCAGGTTATAAAGGATCTTGAAAATGAATTGGGGATATTTTAATATTAACCCATAAATGATTAGGAGTCACTAAAAGTTTCTGTGCAGGAGAATTGGTGGTGAGAGGAGGTTCTAGTAGATATTCGGCAATATTCCGATAAAGGAGCCCATAGAAATTTCCATTTAAAACACAGGAGGTAAGCATATGTATATATTGAAAGAAATAAAAGAAACTTGGTCAGAAAAAAAAAACCAGGAGGTGAGCACACTTGTAATCCCATTGCTTAGGAGGCTGAGACAGGAGGATCACAGATTTGAGGACAGCCTCAGGAACTTTGCAAGACCCTGTTTCAAAAAACAAATATAAAAAACAGAGGAGGTCGCCGGGCATGGTGGCGCACACTTGTAATCTCAGTACTTTGGGAGGCAGAGACCGGAGGATCCGGGTTCACGGCCAGCCTCAGCTCTCTCTCTCTCTCTCTCTCTCTCTCTCTCTCGCTCTCTCTCTCTCTCTCTCGCTCTCGCTCTTACTCTCTCTCGCTCTCTCTACTTAATGACGCCCTCCACAACTTCGTGAGACCTAGTTTCAAAAATAAAGTATAAAAAATAGGGCCGGGGGTATAGCGCGGAGATAGAACACCCCTGCGTTCAATCTCCAGTACCGCAAAAAAAAAAAAAAAACAGAGGAGGTAGAAGGGTCAGTAGGATAGAGGATCCTTATCTAAGGTGGATGCTGAGTTATAAATAAACAGGGGACTTGGTTCATGAATGCACTGCTTGGCCCTTAACGACAGAGTTTAGACTTTCTGTGGGCAAACAAGGGAAATGTCCAACAACCACTGAGCTACAGGCTCCTACACAGACAAGACAGGTGCGGACTACCTACACAGAGACATAGATGTGGAGATTTTGAAGTTTTCCGTGTAAACTAATAAATCTCAATAGCTGGTTTTATATATGTGTGTGTATCCAGTTAGATAGACTGGATGGATGGATGGATGGATGGATGGATGGATGGATGGATGGATGGATGGGATTTGGCTCTTAATTCTGCTCCATTTTTTCTGTCTCCTCTTTATTCATTCATCCCTCTTCCCTCTTCCATAGTCTAGCGACTTATCTTAGTAAGGCTAAGATAACCGACTTTTTCAAATACAGCAGTCACTCTGGTATGGACACCCCGCCCCATGAATACCCAAATCTGCTAATACTCCAGTCCCTTACATAAAATGGCGCAGCATCTGCATATAACCTGTGCACATCCTTCTGTGTACTTTAAATCATCCCTATTTACAATACCTCATACAATGTACATGCTGTCAATAGGTGCTATATTGTATTGTTTAGGGAATAACATCAAGGAGGGAAGTCTGTACATACCTACTACATACATAATTCCTTTTCAATACTTTTGATCCCTGATTGGTTAATCTGCTGACGCAGAACTCACAGATATACAGGACCACTGATAATGACAAATGTCATTCCAGCAGCCTCAAAGACCCCAACATTGCCTCGCCTCTGACATGCAAGACTACTAAGACAGAACTACGCACTGGAACTGCGATTTGCACAATCCACTGACTCATTCATTCATTTAACAAACGTTTGCTATGTGCTAAGCACTGCGCTAGGTGCAGGAGACCCACCAGAGAGCGGGACATTCTTTACTCATTTATTTAATGACCGTTTCGAGAACACATAGTATGTATGAAGCTCTGTGCAAAGCCCTGTGTAAGTCGTGGTTCCCGGCTTCAAAGATCTCAGCCTGTGAAGAAGAAAAACGACCCCTACCAGCAACATCAATATACATGAAGTCATCGCCTTAGAGACGCGTGATCCCAGCCTCAAAGACAGTGCTGCACGCCGCACACCTGGGAGAACCGAGGTCGACAGAGATGCAGCCTCTATCGCTGTCCTGAGCGCGTGTGGGATTAGCAAGTCTCTTGTAAAAGCCAGCGCCAGCTGAGGAGCTGCCCATTGGCTGGCTGCCTCCTCCCAGGCATTTATGTTTATTTATTTATTTGTTTATTTATTTGCTAGATTTATCACAGTTTCAGGCTGTGCCATTTGGCCTCGGGGTCAAAATAAATCACTTTTAAAACTTCCACATCATTCTTAAGCATTGCGCGCCACTGTGTGCCCCAGCAGGCTTTCGTAAGGCTTTAGAAGGACCGAGTTAAATCCGTTTTACAAATAAATATACTGGGAACGATGGCATTTAAATGTACCACTGAAGGAAAAAATCAATTCCAGGGAAAACCTGGAGGTAGAATTGAAATATTCTGCCATCCTTCTTAGAATTGCAAAACTACTTCCCCCCAGAACGGGGCGGGTGCACTTCTACCTCTCTTCTTGGCACATTTCCCTATTTATTTCTTTTTTTCTTTCCTTTTTTTTCCCCCTCTGTGGTACTGGGGATTTAACCCAGGAGCATTGTACCTTCAAGATACACCCCCAACCCTTTCTTTTTTATTTCAAAACAGGGTCTCACAGAGTTGCTGGACCTAGCCTCCAACTTGCAATCCTCCTGTCTCAGCCTCCCAAGTACTGGGATTACAGGCGTGTGCCACCACACCCAGCTCGTGTCCCTATTTCAAAGACATGTGTTTCATGAAAAATCATCATCAGGTGCAGGAAGACGGCCCAGGATTATAACAAAGTGCATCGTGGACTGAAATAGAAATGCATGTTTAACAAAGCCGGCCACGCCATTTGGAAATTCAGTTAAGACCAAGTGTCCTGTTTCTCAAGGCCTGGATCTACGTCTGAAAGACAGCACAGAAGGAAGTACTGACTCCTTGGGCCCCAGACTTAGGCTATTACTCTACTAGCATAATCAATATTATGTTAATTATTCTCTCAGATGCTTATCAAATTCTTATTAAACACTATACACTAAGAACAGATTCGATGCCATGGAATACAAAAATGAAGGCAGTGTCCCTGATTTTAAAGAGCATTTGTGCAAATTTTAAATGACCCTATATAAGCCAGGTGTGGTGGTGCATGCCTATTATCCTAGTACTTGGGAGGCTGAGACAGGAGGACCATAGGTTCAAGACCAGCCTCAGCAACTTAGCCAGACCCTTAGCAACTTAGTGAGACCCTGTTTCAAATAAAATATAAAAAAGGCTGGGGGTGTAGCTCACAGATACAGTGCACTTGGGTTCAATCCCCAGTACCAAAAAATAAAAAATTAGATGATAGATGATAGATAGATAGATAGATGATAGTTAGATAGATAGATAGATATAGATAGATAGATAGATAGATAGATGATAGATAGATAGATAGATAGATAGATAGATAGATAGATAGATGATAGATAGAAAATAATATAATTATATATACTGAAGATGAGAAAGATTGCAGCAGGCGGAAGGGGTGCTGCATGACATGAACCCCCTGTGGCAAGGGCCCTGTGACACAACTGTGGGTGGCTTTTAGGAGCTGATGGCCTTGGGCCTCAAGCTCAGGGAGCTGAATTCTACCCATAGCCCTGTAAGCTTGGGAGAGGACCCCTCTGTGGCAGAGGAGACCGTGACCCCAGCCAACACTGAAAGCCCAGCCTGTGAGTCCCTGAGCTGAAGATGCTGCTAGGCCGGGCCCAGACCCCTGGCCTGCAGAAACTGTGCAATTATAAATATGTGCTATTGCCGGGCATGGTGATGCATGCCTGTAATCCCAGTACTTGGGAGGCTGAAACAGGAGGATTGCGGGTTCGCGGCCAGCCTCAGCTACTTAGTAAGGCTCTCCGCAACCTAGTGAGACCCTATTTCAAAATAAAGAATAAAAAATAGGGCTGGGGGTGTAGCTAGGAGGTAGAATGTCCCTGGGTTCAATCCCCAGTACCGCAAAAAAATAATAATAAATAAAAAATAAATAAATGTGTGCTATTTTAACTTCTGACACAGCCTTAGAAAATGATTACAATTGTATTGGTAATTCATCAAATGTGTGCATATATTTCAATTTGTCTTACCTATGTACTGTTAATAGACTTTCCAGATGTAGTAAATTGTAGGATTTTTTCCCCAATTCTTTACTACTTTCCCCTGGGGATGAGTCCAGGGTGGGAGGCTTGGCCAGAGATGTGACTACAGTGACATCTGCCATGTGAGAGCAAAAGCTTGAAGAGCCTTGAATGGCCCTGCCGTTTCCTCCGCCTCAACATCAACAACGTCCCAGCTGAGACTGTTCCTATGGCCTGGGCTCCGGAATGAGCCACCGTGGGGAGGAGAGCTCTTCCCTCACCATGAGAGGACACCAAGTTCCCTGTGTCCTGAGCCGCGGACACGTGGCATTCTTCATTATATAATAACGTAGGTTCCGCTGACCCTACACCTGACTTCAAAATGTAAATGCGAGCCAATGGGCACATGAATATCGTGTCCCTAGCTTCATCAACCGATTTCACCAGCATCTACAGATTTTTTTGAGATGTTGGATAGAGAAAATTTTCCTTATTTCTGTCCCTCTATTCACTACAAATTCTGCTGTGCATTTTAAGCAAAATATCATGTATGCTTAATTCTTATTCTCTTCCATGTACTTTCCAATAATCATTGGCTGATTTCCTTCAATCCTGGAAAAATGAAAGCACTGGAAAAATTTTAAAGTCAGCTAAGAAAAACAAAAGCTTCTGTTGACCCCGGTTACACGATCACTTAGAATAGAACTAATAAGAACGAGAGATGGTATTGATTGAGTGAGTACTATGTGCCCCGTGCTGAGCTGAATGCCTAATTCTCCCAGTGAACCCATGAGATAACACTCACTATTATTTGCAGTTTATAGAGGAGGAAAGTTAAGGTTCAAAAACTGAAAATTTTCAGGCCTTTTTTTTTTAGTGTGTGTGTGTGTGTGTGTGTGTGTGTGTGTGAGAGAGATACTGGGGATTGAACTCAGGGATGTTCCACCTCTGAGCTACACCTCCAGCCCTATTTGTTTTTTTATTCTGAAATAAGGTCTCACTAAGTTGCAGAGGGCCTCATTAAGTTGCTGAGGCTGGCTATGAACCTGCGATCCTCCTGTCTCAGCCTCCTGAGTACTGGGATTACAAATGTGTGCCACCATACACAGCTAGGCCTAAAATTTGATGAGACTCTCTTTCTTCAAAAGGAAGATTATGTTAAAAGGCAGCCCCAGCTTTTCATGGATGCTGTCCATCTTCAGACCTGCTTCAACAGAAGAGGTAGAAAAAATTCTCATTTTGTGGCTAATTGAATTAGTGCCTCTCTCTACAACATAATGAAATTCAAAGCCATTTTATTAGTCCTCTTGGGATTTTTTTTAAAAAATTCTTCCTCTACTGTATTAGATTAGCCTCATCAAGATGGCCCTGTGTAAAATAAGGTCAGGCTCTCTCAGAGCATTTCTTTGTGGCTCCTAGCTACTGCAGGACACATGAAGGTCACTTGTTCGGTCTTCTGGCTTCTCTCTCAAATGCTCCAGGAAGAGGTCAGAAAATCCCCTAAATATCAGAATCAAACTGACCCTACACTCAACATCTCTCTCAGTGGCTCGGACTCTGTGTTTCTGGAAGCAGCACTGAAACCTTTACCCCACACACTTCAGGTAGCAGAGATGTGTTTGCAAGGGAATCGCTCTGTCCCCGCCTGGTGCCACCCACACATACGCATATCCTTCTAGAAACTTGACCAGGTGCTAAAAGGTCCTTTGGGTCTAACATGACACAATCGTAGATGAAATGTTTGTGTCTCCTCAAAATTTATATTTTGAGAATTTTTTTTTTTTTGCAGTACCAGGGATTGAAGCCAGGGGCGTTCTACCTCCGTGCTACACCCCCGGCCCTATTTTGAAACCGGGTCTCACGAAGTTGCGGAGGGCCTCACTAAGTAGAGAGAGAGAGAGAGACAGGGAGAGAGAGAGAGCGAGAGAGCTGAGGCTGGCCTCAAACCCGGATCCTCCGGTCTCCGCCTCCCAAAGTACTGGGATTACAAGCAGCACCACCACGCCCGGCCTTATATTTTGAGAATTTAACCCTCAAGGTGATGGTCTAAGGAGGTGGAGCCTGTGGGGGGTCCTGAGTTAGAGTCCTCATGAATGGGATTATTGCTCTTAGGAAAAAGACCCCAGAGTTGGATGTTGTATCCCAGTTCTTGGGAGACTGAGACAGGAAGATCTCAGGTTCGGGGCCAGCCTCAGCAATAAAAAATGAAATAGGGCAGAGGATGTAGCTCAGAGGTAGAACACCCCTGGGTTCAATTCCTAGCACAAAAAGAGAAAGAGAGAGAAAAAGAGAAAGAGAGACAGACAGAGACATCTGGAAGCTGCCTCGCTCTCTATCTGCCATGTGCAATACAAGAAGTAAGCAGTCCACAACCCCGAAGAGGACCCTCACCAAAGCCTGACCGTGCTGCACCCCGATAGTGAACTTCCTGCTCCAGAACTGTGAGAAATAAATTTCTGTTGTCTATAAGCCACCCAGTCTCTAGCACTTTGTCATAGTTTCCCAAACTGACTAGGACACATGGTATCCCCTTTACTAAGCACACGACTCAGACCAGAAAGTAAAAGCTCCTTTCCCTTCCATGAGCTGGTCTCCATGGCCCCGGGCTGGAGAGAGCATCAGAGAAAGGCACTTTATGATTGCAAACTGGCTTTCATACCAATGTCCCTGGTGACAGCTGTGGTTTCTTGGCATGTTGGCTGTGTATGCCTTGCTGAGAACTGTGCGCTGGAGTGCTGAGCATTGAAGGCCGAGTCCCAGCTAAGCACAGTGGTAGAAACAGGGATTCTGGAGCCAGGACGCTTGGGGGTAACCTAGCCCAGTAGCTGCTGGCTATGTGACATGTCTCAGGTACTTACCTGGTAGGTAATATTTTGCTTAAAATATCAGGTACTTGCCCATGCCCCTTCCTGTTCCTATAAGTGACTGTCAGGCAAGAGGTGGAAAGGGAGAAGGGTGGGATCGCTCTAAAGACAGATTAAAATATTGACAATGCTGTCGAGCTGGGACCAGACCAGCTAAATCCAACCCCGGTGAGTTCACAAGTCTGATCTAATCCTCATCCTGAAAGCCAAACTCGCATCTACTTTGGACTGCAGCCTGGTTCTGAGTTCATGTTAAATCCCAGGACCGATGGCTCTGCCAATATCTCATGTGTTCTCTGCTAACCCTCTAAGGGCTGAGTTCAAGAAGCAGACACCTCTACCCGTGGCATCTGCCACTCAGTCCTCAGGGGCTCTGCCTGCAAATGCATTCAAGGTGTCACAACAGGACCCCTGTCTGTCATGGTCACTCATGAGTTTCCTCCTCCCTCACCAGCTGCCCAAACACGCCCCACGCTGGCCTGCTTTCTGGGCTGGGCTCATGCTGGGCTTCTGTCAACTGATTACTCACTACTGCTGATACTTACTGAGGTCTCCTCATGCCGGGGGTTGTGCTAAGTGCTTTCTATCTGTTAATTCATTTAATTCTCACCACATCCTATAAAGGAAGTAAAAGTGAAGACAATAGTAACTCACCTTATTGAATTGTTGTGAGCACTGAGTGAGGGATACATGGAAGGTCCTCACCTGGGAGCTTGTCTTGAGTCTGGAGTGTTGTGTGTGCAGTACATGTTTGCTACCAACATCTTCGCCATCATCATCACCACCGCCCTCATCATCATCACCATCATCATCATCATCATCACTATAGTGTGGATCTGAAACGTCCCCCAGAAGCCTGTATGTTAAAGGCTTGGCTCCCAGCTTGGTGTGAGTGGGAGGTGGTGGAGCCTTTTAAGAAGTAGGGCCTAGGGGAGGAAGTTAGGTCTTTGGGGGTGTGCCCTTGAAGGGGATTGTGGGAGCCCAGCCCTTTCCTCTTTCTCTCTATTGTTTCCTGTCTCCACCACGTGTTTCACCATATTGTAATGCCTTGCCACAGGCCCAAAGCAACTGGGCCAATTGATCATGAACCTCCAAACCTGTGAGCTCAATAAACCTTTCCTCCTTATAAGTTGATTTATCTTAGGTATTCGTTACAGTGATGGAGAACAAACACAGTCATCCTCATCATCATCTCCATTTTGCAGAGAAGAATTCTGAGTCTTAGTGTACACCCAGTTGCAGCACAAGTAAAAAGTGGGGCTAGTGCATTGTGTTGATCACCGCCCTCTACAGCATTTTAATATGAGCCACTTTGTGGCAGACATTGAATGAACATATCTTTATACCTCCACAGGTTTCGCATACAGCCTGAATGAAGTAAAATGAATGGGTTAATCAGGAATTTCAAGATCTCTCAATGTGGTTTCCATTAACTACCACCTAATAGTTTGTTTTCCTGGATGCTGTAAAAACTTACGCACCAAGTATAAGCTTCTCTGCATGTAAGTTTGGATATAGGTTTCCTATTCTTCAGTCCTTACAAATGAAGCACTTTGCTTAAGCTATTAAGAATGCCTTCTTCCCAGGCAGGATATAAACAAATCTATGTTCACAGTTTTAATGTAAGCAGAGAGTGCTGACGGTACACACTCCAAAGCCATCCTGCCCGGACTGATGCTAAGCGCATTATCCGCACCCACGCGTCTCTCCACCTCCCCGACCTTTGTAGTTTCAGTCCAGGTTGCTCAGGTTTCATTTATGTTGCCAGAAATTAAAGGGCACGCCTTTTACATATCCTGAATGCCTTTCACCCAGGATGACAAAGTACGGGAAAAGCGGTTTCCCATGACCCTCTCAAATGTCCCAGTATAAAATCGCAGGGAGGAGCCAGGCTCTCTGATATCTGAACGGGAGCATGACTACCTGCAATGGATACCCCATGGCCGGCACACTGCCCACCCGGCCGGAGGTGGAGGGCGATCGCTTTCACCCAGGCCTGAGCTCCAGCCTGTCTCCCGGGCGACGGTGCGCCCTTCAGCCAACCATGAAAATCGGTCGCATATGTCTCCCGGTCTCCTACACTGCTGCAGCTTTGACCACAGTATTTCAATTTGTTTCACCAACATTTTCTAAGTGGCCTATGACTTCACCCAAAGTCCCAGACAGTGCCCCTGTGCGGAGTGCCCACTCAGAGCCCTGAATCTTGAGCATTCGATCCCTCCCATCCGGGCTCAGCCTCCGCTGAGCTGAAACCAGGTCAGATCCAGGGATTGGCCACACCAGGCAAACTGTGAAACTGAGCTGCTTGTTCAAGAAGACAGCCAAGATTAGTCCACCCTACTACTTACAGAGCCGTGTCTTGTACCACATCACAATTATAGAAGTAACGAGCACACAAGAGTCACACAGCCATCCCACTTCTAAACATGAAAACCTTGTGTTTCCCTGACTTCAAGAACACTGGGCCTCCTTGGGAGGCTGAGACAGGAGGACCACAGGTTCAGGGCCAGGCTCTCAGGGCCAGCGAGACCCTGTTTCAAAAGTAAAAAGGACTGGGGGTGTAGCTTTGGGGTAGAATGCCCCTGAGTTCAACCCCCCAGTACCACAGGGGGAAAAAAGGAAAAAGAAAGAAAGAAGAAAACTGAAGCTCAAAAAGTCAGAGCTATTCAGCCAGTTAATAACAAAGTCAGGACTCAAAGGATAGTGATGTTATTTGAATCAGGGCCTATTTTACATGTGTGGGGAAGAGCTTGGCTTTGGCCATAGAAGATCTTTTAAAGCTAATACTCCTCTGATACTTGTCCTCCACCCACCCACCCCAGGCCAGCTGCATGAGAATCACTGGGGAAAGGGCTCGGCTGTGTGTATTTTATTAGTCAGAGTTCTCCACAGAAACAGAACCAACAGGATGTGTATAAATAGAGGGAGAGATTTATTTTTAGGACTCTGCTCATGTGATCATAGAGGCCAGCAAGTCCGATATATGTGCGGTGGACAGGCTCCCTGGAAGCCAGAGGAAAGCCATACTGCAAGTTCCAGAGCTGTGTACTGTAGAATTCCCTCTTCCTGGGAAGAGGTAAAGCTTTGGCTCCTAGCGGTTCTTCTACTGACTGGATGAGGCCCACCCACATGAGGGAGGGCAACCAGCTTTACTCAAAGCCATTTATTTAACTGTTCGTCTTAAACAGGGCATGATGGCACACATCTGTAATCCCAATACTTGAGAGGCTGAGACAGATCACAAGTTCGAAGCCAGCCTCAGCCATTTGGCGAGACCCTGTTTTAAAATAAAAAAATTAAAAAGAGCTGGGAGTATAACTCAGTAGCATAGCTCAGTGGTAGAGCATCTCTGGGTTCCGTGAATAAATAAATAAATAATAAAGTGGTATACACATATCCATGTTTATAGCAGCACAATTCACAATAGCCTAACTATGGAACCAACCTAGGTGCCCATGCACAGATGAATGGATAAAGAAAATGTGGTATCTATACACAATGGAGTTTTACTCAGTCATAAAGAAGAACAAAATTATGTCATTTGCAGGAAAATAGGTGACACTATAAAGAATCTTATGCCAACTGAGATCAGACAGTCTCAGAAAGTCAAAGGTCATGTGTTTTCTCTCATATGTGGAAGCTAGAGAGAAAATAGGAACAAAAAGGAGTTTAGGTAAATGAGGAAAGAGACCAGTAGAATAGTGAAAGGAGACTGGGGGAGGGGGTGGGGTGGGAAAAAGGAAATTTAGGGAGGAAACAGTTCAAATAATACTATGTCTATATACGAAGGTGTCACTACCAGTCTGGCTCACTTATACTTGGAGGGAGGAAGGGGGAGCGGGGTGGGATGCGGAAGGAAATACAAGTGTTGTGTGCACAGATGTTGTATCACTTTGAACCTCATTATGATGTATAATTACAGTGCACTAATAAAAGCATTAACAGAATCATATTGTCTTTCTTTAGAAAGACAAAAATAAATAAATATTTATTTTATCCAAAAACACTCTTATAGAAATGTCCAGAATAGCAGTAAACAAACTATCTGGGTGTTATGGCCCAGTCAAGTTGGCGCATAAATTTAGCCATCTAGGTATTTTTTAAAGTTCTTAGATACTTCTACTGTGCAGCCAGGGTGGAGAATCACTAATCTGTCATTTCACATACTCCTAGCTGTCTCCAACTTTTTTAGACTGCCTAACAAATTACTCAGGATAAAGATTGATAAGGTACTTGCTTAGACACAGGGACTTCATCTTTCATGGAGAGTAACAGAGCCATTTCTTAGGTGTAGACATAGCTATAACTTGAGGCAGAGTTATAGTTTTGCCAGAAGGTGGGTAGAGCAACCACATCATGCACACACCTGGTAAATGGTCAACATGTTCTCTTAATTCTCTTCCTTGAGCGCTCTCAAAACAGTACTCCATATCTTAGAAAGAAGGTTTAAGTTTGAAAACTTGGGGAAAGTCAGAGAGAAATGAGGTCCATTTGTACCTGGCCTAGGGCTTTGACGAGAGATAATGAAGGCTTGTGTTGAGAGACAATAAATCCAAATCTCTCCAAGATGGCAGGAAAATTGGTGGTCAGAGCTGGACAAAGCATTTTCTATAGCAGTGAGTTAAAAAAAAAAAAAGCTGACAGAACTGGCCAATGGCATATTTGCTAATTTTAGGAGCCCCTCCCCTTGTTGACTGAGAAAGTCTGACAATCCAAAGCATTACACCACTGTGACATCAATAGGTGGTGCGCTTGTCTTTAAAGTATCAAAACTTTGTATTTTGGAGATTTGTTGTTTTGAAAACACTTAAGTGGCCGGGAGTGGTGGCGCACGCTTGTAATCCCAGTACTTTGGGAGGCGGAGACCAGAGGATCCGGGTTCGCGGCCAGCCTCAGC